>NQIM01000404.1:0-38208 GCA_003426235.1 Xylaria polymorpha | reverse complement strand
CTAGCAGCTTGACTGGCAGTTTGAATTACCAACCTGCTCGTAGGCATCGGAGTCCAACTCGTAGAATCTCATCGAAGAGATCCCACTCAAAAGGCCGCAGCCGCCACTCTAAGAAGAAGATATATGAGCGCCTTTCGCTAAGCGCTTATTTCAGACGAGCCCCACGACCCGGCGTCGATATCCAGCGGCTGTGGCAAGACAAGAGAACACTTTTACATGGAGGAATTCGCTCTCATCCAGGAGAGATGCATCATGCATTTCCCCCCAATGCAACCCCAATCATAATGCGTTCCAGATACATCCACAACAGCAACAGCAACGAGAGCAACAGCATCATCAACAACAACATCATCAACAACAGCAACAGCAACAACAGCAACAGCAACAACAGCAACAGCAACAGAGACAGCCACAGCAGCAACGGCCTCAACAGCATCATGCAGGCAGAGAGCAAGGTCCACCACCGACGCATCCGCCAAACCAAATTCCCCAAGGTCGCCACCCTCTGGGTCATCATCCTCATGGGCATCATCAAGCAGGCGCGCAATCACCACACCCGAACAGGCCAATGAATCACGGCGGCCAGGGGCACCAGCAGAACCCCAACAGGGGGACAAGCGGAGCTCGGCGTAGCGAGTCAGGCAGTGATTCGGAGAGCGATTCGCGGTCATCACGGCGCTCATCGTCGAGCCGCACACAGACCCCACCATCATCGCTATCCAGTGGGGGCCGCCATAAGGATCACCACCACCACCACCCTCCTCCCCACGTGCGTCCTCTCGGGCGCGAGTTGCCGCGAGATGGTCCCCGGGTACAGCGCACATCACCATCTCCGCGGATCCCCGTGCCGCCGTATCCAGTGTCGCACGAAGGCGGGTCGGTGGCGACGCACATCGAGCGGATCCGCGAGGACGCGTATCGGCGAGGCAGGCTGGACGCCGAGGAGCTAGTCTTCTCGGGGGCGGCCAGACGGCCGCGACCGCACGTCGTCCAAGAACACTCTCCACCGCCGCCGCCGCCGCCGCCACGGCACGTGTACAGGGGACGGAGCGGCGGCGGCGGCGGCGAAGACGACGAGATGCGCCGAGTCTTCTCCCGGCTCTCCGTGTACGACCGCGACGACGAGGAAGACGACGCCTACTACCGGCGGGAGAACGCCCAGCGCCGCCGCGAGATGGAGTACCGGGCGCAGCACGGCTCTGTCCTAGACGACGACCCCTTCGCGGCCTCGTCGCTGGCGTCGTCGTCGTACGCGTATTCCACGGATGGGCGCGGGCGCGGACGCGGACGCGTCGAGATCCACCCCGAGCCACATCCGTTGAACTCGCGATTGCGGCGTGTGGTGTCTTATTATTGATATAAACTTAACCTCTGAAAAGGCGTCGGTGTATGGTTCATTTTTGTCAAATCGGGAGGTTTTTTTCTTCAATTAATGGAGTTAGCGGCAGGGCGGTAAATTTGTCGGATGACGTTAGTAATACGTCTTTTATTATACTACACTAACCCAGACCACAGAAGATGCTGGTGCTGGTAGCAAAGATGGTGCGTAGCTGGCTAGGTGTAGGTAGGGTACTTACTAACTACCTAGGTAGGTAGTGATACACCTTGATACTTTTTAATACTTACTTACGTAAAACTATATCTGCAAGATAAGGTTGTCTCCAACTGAAGTGCTGTGTTCCTTTTACTCGTCGTCTGAACATATGAACTTGCCTGCGATATTTGCGGCCAGATTAAGATATTCATCCAATCGGAAACTGGAATGTGCGTATTAAGGGCCGAACTATTAGATTTCCCATAAAATCACATGTTCTTTTTTGCTAGTAGAAAGAAATGGTGTGTGTAGAAAGCAATGCGATTTTTCCGTTGTTCGGAATGTACTGCTTTTAGGTGGGTTCCCCTTTTAACACTACACTATACACAATACAGCTGGAGTTCTCCGTATCCCCAGGTGCTGTTCAAATGTGAGATCTTGTATCACAAGCTTTCCCCAAAGCTGTCCGGAATGGCGCTTACGTGGTGCACCTTATTGCATCGTCTTAAGGAAGCCGTCTAGGTCGAAACTCTCCTCGTATTGACGGTTATCCCACAATTCACCCAAGTCATCCGCCCATGCCTTCTTGCCTGGCGCACGGACTTCACCGGTCTCGACATCTACCATATCTTCTTCACGACCTTCAATGCCGTCTTTCGCTTTATCGGATATGAGGCTAGGACCTGAATCACCACCGAAGTTGAATAGGTCGAGGATTTGATCTGTGTCCATCGTTCCCTGAATCAAAAGTTAGCATTATACCGAATACGAGGTTGTCGGGGCAAATTATAAAGGTCGGGCGTGCTTACCAAGCCAGCGTTCTGTTGGTTCACGACCGTGGAAGCAACATCAATCTTGAAGGCTTGTAGACTTTGATGGAGTTAGTCATGTAATCAGTCAGTGGCCATCACAATGGGGACTTACCTCAGAATCTTTTCCTCTAATGTGCCTCTTGTGATTAGGCGGTATACGTTGACAACTTTCTTCTGTCCGATGCGATGAGCTCGATCCATAGCTTGGAGGTCGCGTTGTGGATTCCAATCGTGTTCAACAAATATGACAGTGTCTGCCCCAGTCAGGTTGAGACCTAAACCACCGACACTAGTAGTCAAGAGCAGGCAATCATAAGAAGGATCTTTGTTAAACGTGTTGACAATGTCCTGTCGCTTGTTCGCTTCCACTGAGCCGTCAAGACGTAGGTACGAGACCGAAGGTAGCATGCGTTTCAGAACGGTATTTTGGACCATGTCCAACATCTCCTTCATTTGGCAGAAGATCAAGGCACGGTGTGGCTTGATGGGTTGGTAGAGTGGATCATTCGAATCGGCGCCTTCGACGCCGATGCCGCAATCGACTAATAAATCCTTAAGAGCAGTGAGCTTAGGAGCATGGATAGGGTCCTCTACACTAGTTCCCGATTTTGCAAGTAATCGTTGTGTGTCTTCGTAGAGCTTATTGCTGGGTGTCATGACGAGCGCAGGAGAATTGCATAGTTTCCGCATATATTGCAGGGCTTGGAAGATGTGCTGCTTGGCGTCTTTGTCATCACGGCCAGCCTCTTCAGTGAGCTTTTTGCCTTGCCTCTTTGTGAAGTCCTCAAATAACTTTCGCTGCAAATCACTGAGGTCGCAGTAGTAGTTCTGCAAGATCTTAGGCGGCAGGTCATCCAGTACTTCTTCTTTTAGTCGTCTGAGTAAAAAGGGAAGGACTTGTTTATGCAAAGCCTCGATCGCCAATGCTCCGGCTTCTTGTTCTTTTGAGGAAGCTTTACTGAACCGACTAGCAGCTATGGGCTTTGCAAACCGGTCTAAGAAAACTTTCTCGGCACCTAGAAATCCCGGCATTAGAAAGTCAAAGAGAGACCATAGTTCCAACACGTTGTTTTGGATAGGCGTGCCGGTTAGAATTAGACGGTGATTGCTCGCCAGCTTTTTAACCGCAAGACTAATCTTAGCTTTTGGGTTCTTAATTAGATGACCTTCGTCAAGTACAACATAATTCCAATTCTGTTTCTCGAGGATATCTGCATCATTACGGCACACCTCGTATGACGTGATGACGATGTCAGTTGTTGGGAATTGAGAGGCCTTCGCCCGCCTTTCTCCTGGAGGCCCAACGAAGGCGGTGACAGTGAGGAAGGGAGCGAAAGTCTTGATCTCCTGTTGCCAATGCCCAGATAGTGTAGGAGGGCAGACGATAAGTGAAGGGAGCTTTCGTACTTCCAGAGCGCCTGTCTTCTTGAATTCCTCAGCCCGATAGTAGTGATCGCTGGCGACAATGCACAACGTCTGAAGGGTCTTTCCTAGACCCATATCGTCGCAAAGGATGCCATGTAGGTTGTATTTATTCAGGAAATTGAGCCAATTGACACCCTCTTGCTGGTAAGAACGCAGCTCCGCATTGATCGCCACTGGGATCTGGAACGATTCCACTTTCTTAGGGTCGAGTAGCTGCGAAATAAACGTGCGCTCTCTATCTCGTCCTCTCAGTAGCTCCTCAGATAACCCGGGGGGGTCTGGAATACCAGCCTCAAGAGGGACTAATTTGACAAGTGTTGCGAAAGACGTGGTTGCGATTAGTCTGATGTCATTATCGGAATCACTCATTCGGCCAAGAACGGGCACGATGAGAAAAATCACATAAGGCAAAATACCATCCCCCATGACAGCTATCAAATGATATATCGCTTCAATGGCACCTTGACGAAAACTCAGATCAAGCGGATTGTTGATAGATGGTAGTACTTGGTTGACTAACGCTGTCATGCCATCGACGGTCATTACGCTGCAGATGGTTGCCAGGCACTTGGAAGCCATGTAACGGAAAACCGATAGCTCAGAATGTAGAGCCTTGATCACAAGAGGAACTTGTTGCATCACGAAGAGATGAAGAGCCTCGTGTAGAGTAGGAGTCATCGTTCGAATGACAGACAATGCATCAATCACTTCCTGGCCAAATGGACTGTCGGGATCCCTTATTTCAGAAGGGAGTTCGCCGGAGAAAGCCTTCGCCAGTGGGCCTTCCATGAATGTCTTCAGGCTCGGCACAGTAGTAAACAGCTCCGGGCCAAAGGTGCGAGAAAGTATCTCTAGAGCCTCCTTGGCCCCGCGCCGTGTAATACGAGCACCCTTCGCTTCACGCGCAAATTTTGCTGCGTCAGCCCCATAGTCAATCCTGTCTTCCTCCTTGGACATTGACAGAATGACATTCATCTTGGCAGCATGGACAGGGAATTCCGGCGTCTCGGCAACCTCGACACATGAAAACTTGACCAAATTCGAGACAACTTTATCAGCTGGACCTCTGCGACCTTTTTCTGTAAAGAGTTGGACTAATCGGGCGATTGTCTCCGCAGAGCGGGTCTGAAGTTGTTGGTTCTCTTCAAGCTTGATGCTGTCCATAATCGCTTTAATAAGAGGGCTTGGTTTCTTGGGCAACATCTTCATGGCTATGAGTGCACACGCTGCTGCTGCCCTAATACGGGTATCGCGCACTTCCTTAGCGGCCCTTGCTTCGTCTATGGCCGACACAGTATCTTGCCTAGCTTCGTTCAGTTGCTGAAGGGCTATCAACCGCTGGGCGGGTGCCATGGCCTTCTTAAGTCGTTCGTAATCATCAGCAACACATTTCTCGGCATGGCTAAGGGAGAAAGCACCAGGTCCAGCTTCAGCCTCGCCTTGTACTACCACTGCTAGGGCAGGTAACTTCTGCTGGGATACTTTGCCATGGTCTCGGAAGAGGTTGATAAGCTGTTGGCATTGCGATCTGACCCGTTGCACATAGCTGACTAAGTCACGATACTGCGATGGTCGCTCACTATCGATGATTTTCAGCAATTCGTTTGCATACCTCGAGTTCTCTGTTTGCAATAACGAACAACCTCGTGCGAATTCGTCAATGACCATGCAAGCACTAAGTTGTGTTGAAGCGTACGAAGAGCTAAGTCCTGGGATAAGAAGAGCGTCGTAAGCGTCCAGATACTGTGGTGGCACAAGAGACATAATCAAGCCCATAGCCCCAGCGGCGGAGACACGAGAACGGATAAGTGTGTCCATGCCAACGAGGTCAACGTCACCTTGCATCATGTGACCATCGAGGTCATGTGAATGTGTTGTGGTTGGAACATCTTCAAGTTTCGTAGATTTCCTACGCCGTTTTGGCGCCCTTTCGCCTCCTTCAGCGTCTGAAAGTTTCCGAGAGGCAACAGGGATAATCCCAGGTACGGTGTAAGTACCTCCGGATGGCTTCTGAAACAGGGCACCATTCATAGGAATTGGTTGGCGAGACACTCCAACAGGGTGGAGGGTCAGTTGCATGAGGGCGTCAATATGCGAAGTGAATTCGGTAGCAAGCCGATCTGGATTCCTCGCCAGGCACTTGACCAAGGCAGTCCATAACTGTATGGACATCTTGAGGGTTTCCGAGTCGCGTTCAACAAGGATATTTTGAAAAATCAGTCGGAGAATCCTGCCATCCAGCCATCCATGGGAGTCCTCTCCAAGATCGACAAATGTCATCAGGGCCTTGAGGACGGCGAGACGAACAGAAGTGATGGTGTGCCGCAAAAAGGGGTAAAGCCGGGGGACAAGAAGCGTAAATGAACTCTCTTCGTCATGCTCGGCCAAGCCTTTCATAGCGCTCAAGACTTCCGGAAACCCGCAAAGCGTCGCGAGAAGATCCATTATCTTGCCCGTGCTAGCACTGAGGTCGTCACCCAAACTAGAGAGACTTTCCCAGACAATGCTAATGAGCTCGTTTAAGGCGCCAGGTCGCAGCTGAACAAATTCTTGCGCCATGGGTATTAAAGTGGCAGCGCTCACGGAACGGACGTCGTCATCGTTATCGCCAAGACCCTTCATGACAGCCCGGACTACACCATCGATCATGTGACTATGCTGAAGGAGTAAGTCCTTTCTCACAGCTACAACATATCGTAGTCCAACCATACCACCATGCAGACAGCCCAGACAGGCTTATCGGTACCAATATCTTGCTGCATGACCATCCGGAGCAGGATTTGATAGATATTATATACGGATTCGGGTGGGATGTGTTTCAAGAAAGACCCTAGAGACTGGCCGACGGTTTCTCGAATAGGTGCGACACTGGTATCGGAGGCGTAGTCCGTGAACCGGTCAAGCATAAGGACGCAACATAGCCTGCAAGCCATGTCATCAAGCCATTTCCGATTGAGAGCGTCGTTCTCCGTCCTCGATTTGCCTCTCAAACGCCCAGCACCAGCACCATGCACGCGTAGGATCTCTCGTAGTCCCAGCGCAGCGCCATGACGAATCTCCCATCGCGGATCAAAAATATCGAGCTTCAAAAATTCGCATAGACGTTCGTATGGCCATTCAGAGCCCTGTAGTTCCTCGTCCGCTTCGATTTCGGGTTTGATTAGAACGGTAGGACCTTTGAACTCGGATACAACTTTGGTGTCCTCATCAACATCAGCAGGTCTCTCAAGGTTGAAATAGTCGTTTTTTGTGCCCTTCTTATGGTCAGTCTCTGTTGCCGGCGTGTCATCGAATGCCTCAGAACCGGTAGTAAAAGAACGCCTAATTGAGAGGTCCCCAAACCCGCCCTTTCCTGCTGCTTTTTGTGCCTCCTTCTTACGTTTCCGCTTCAAAGCATTCCTCTGTCTAGCGCTTAATCCCGATTCCTCTACAGGCTGGCTTGGGCCGGTGCTGGCCAGGTTCTCTTGGGGAGCGATGCCATTGTGAGGCGCTGTTTCAAGAGGGGTGGAAGGGCTAGCAGACTTTTCGATAGGGATAGGGACCTCGTAATCCTGGAAGGGTCTGCCCAGTAGGCCCAGACGGCCGTTGAGGGTCTTTTTTAAATATGTTAGCCTTGCTTGCGGGTCCAGATTCGCCAGCCCATAATCAACGTTAGCTCCAGTGCGCAGCAGTTCCCGACCGTATTTAAGTATCATTGCCACATCTAGTAATTCAGGCTTGAAGTACTCATCGGCCAACAACGAGGACTCAATATCTTCTTCCTTCTTGACGAGGGTGTTTTCTGCCTTAAATTCTTCTTTTGGTGCTGTTGTAAGATCTTCATCCTCATTGGGATCGTAGAAAGAAGCATTCTCAATTATTTTGCCGAGAGCTTTAGCGGCCGTAGACCGGGTGTCCCAATCTTTATGTCGAAGATATGGCACTACCCGCGAAAGGAGGTTGAACAGTTCCTCGGGATGCTGCTTCTGCCAGTCTGCAAGCTGATTAACCGCAGTGTCTTTAATTAGCTTGGTGCTGCCTGTCTCCAGGATTCTAGCAAGGTTGTCAGTCACATATCCCAAACATGGCGCTCGGAATCATAGGTGTCAGCAATAATGGATGTCAGGTGTCAGAGATGGGGGATGAAGTATCAGTCGATCGGGAATACTCACGTTACGAGACGATCGAGTCTGTGAAGCGCACATCATGTTAGTGTGTACAAATCCCAATTCCAGGAACCAGCGATGGTTGCTCACCTGGACGCCATCTTTGCTAGTCACTCCCGGGCTGTAAGGCCGATATCCGAGAGCGGTTCATCTCATGATACTAGGTACTGTATCATAGTGTTAGTTACTATATGGCGGTGTGGTCAAATACAAGTGAGTGCATCGGGCCAGAATCAAACAAGAGGGTTTATAAGGTGTCCCCTTGTTGTCATCTACGGTATGCCCTCCTCTCTTTCCATAGCAGTGCACACCTGCGATACGAAGGCGAAGGAGCAAGGTACCAGAGTGCTACTCGTCTCCATCCTTGGGGAAACAGTAGCCATTATGTCCATGTGGTTGAACAAAGTTGTGTGGCTGGCAAGGCATTTCAAGCAACTACATGGGTAGTGCGTTCAAAAGAGCATGTTGATCGATGCTGCATACCCCTACCCTCCTGTTACATCAAGGGCGCCGGGGCTCGACGCACCTCGGCACAGGGTAGTGCTATGTGCAGCTTGCTGTGATGCAAGAGTGGATTGCAGACAAAGGTAGGTAGGTTAGGTAGTTTTGGTCCAAAAGGTGAGAAACACGTTTGGGTAAATGTCATCTGGATAGGTACAGGTAGGTAGGTAGGTAGGTAGGTAGCATCTTAAGCGGTGGATGGAAAGACGGGATTGGTTTAAAAGGAAATTGAGCACACTTACGCTTTAACAACTGTTGTAATTTGACTCCTAACCACAAAAGGCCAAAAGTCAGAAGGTAGAACGTAGAACGTATTATCATATGACTGGCAAATCACCGTGGCGCTTGTGGAAGGTGCGAAACAAGCAAGACCAGAAAGGTATAGACAGGAAGATGTGACCGATGTTGAAATACCTAGATAGGGAAGGGATATGAATCTTGCGAGTCCCTTCGTTTGCTTGATGATAAAAGTACACAATTGAGCTAGCCTCACATATGCTCAGTTATGATGGCACTTGAGTTACTAGCGGCTTCCGTGGTGATGATGATGCAGGTTGAGGTGCCCATTGCCTAAAACGGACGTTGCTGGACCCTATCCAGTAAGACACCAAAGTGGGATGTATTATAACCCCCCGGCAGTGTACGGGACACAGTGGTTGGCTGTTGCGCAGTCAGTTATGGAGCGTAATTAGGTGGTTAGGTATGGCCAGGCTGTGTAGCGCCTGGTTGCACCCAAGGTGGTACGTGCGCTGCTTAGGAAGGATGGGCGTGGTATTGGGGCCGAGGGCCGATGGCGTATGGCGTATGGCGTATGGTTGTCCTGTGCTGGGCTGTTCGGCAGTGGAAACGGAATGCAGCTCGAGGTATGACTTTTTGGAGTCGCGCGCGCGGTCCCTCTTGTATTTGGAGTGATACTTTTATAGGTAGCTGCAAGGATGGCTGATGGGGGCCGCAACTGGTGTGGGTCTGCATTTTCTGCTGTCTCGCTGGTCCGAGCTCCTGCGCCTTGCCTGATTATGCCTTCCAGACCCGCCCACCAGAGTACGGTACGTAGGTACTGCCTAGGTATAGCCATCATTAAATGGCGACACCACATCCCCGTGCCTCGTCCACGGCTCAACCCATCCCTGTCTCTTGCAACCTCACCCAAGCCGGAGCCCGACCACCCCCATCACCCTTTTGCGAAAGTTGTTTGAGTCAGGTCGCATCGAGTCTCCCATTAGACATTGTGGACATTGTGGACATTGTGGACATTGTGTCTGGTTCCTCATCCAAATTTTCATTCCTTTCTCGACCTCGGTATCTATCTACTATTAGTCCCCCGGCTCCTTATGTTTGTCTCTCTAGGTAGATACCTACTTACTACCTCCTACCTACATACCTATGTACCTACCACCTAGAGTAGGTACCTACCTAGATCTTCAATATCCTGCCTGCCCATACATATAAGCATAACTACCTACACTAGTATAGTCCTAGACAGAACCTTGAAGTTGCCGGTTCCTGCACATCTTGTCTAATGCCCTTGGTAATTAATACCTTAATTGTCTAACCTTGTTTGCAACTAACCTAATCTAGGTACTCTGAGTACTAATCTTCAAGTTACCTAGGGGAGGAGGACGTGTGCTTTCCCCCCCTCCCCACCCAAAGACATTCAATGTTCCTCTTCCAAGTTCATTTTAAAATGTGATCCAACATTTAGGTAGACGCTTTACCTTCTAGTTCTCCTGTTGCGTATGTAGCACATTACAGTACTACCTCTATGTACGGAGTAGTGTACAGTCGCAACAAATATCCTACCCCGTTAGGGAATAGTGACGCAGCAATGGACCGGGTGCTGTAATATAGTGGCTCCACTGCGAGCCGTGCACAACCCAGACCCGGGGAAAAGAATGTGGCTTGGCTCGAGAGCTGTGGTGATGTGTCCCCATTAGGCATCACACACTGCCTACTGTCTTCCTCTGTCAAAATATTGGGACTCTTGTGAGCTTTTGGATGTTATATACATCAATGAGTTCCCTCTGGCCAATTACACAAATACATACCAGTAGATAACCTTCGAGAAGCTACTGGAACAGGACAGATAGTAAAACAATCGAAGGCTTACACGTTCCGTCAGCGACCTACATGACAGCGTGATCGACACAGGGCCCAATTTCCAGACCAAGATCAAAGAAATTAGTAACGGCCAGCCTCAAGCCTCAATTGAGTATTGTTGTAGATCTAATGCCTCAATCGCCCCGTACAAATATAACGGTGCAGGTTACTCACATCTACAAACTCTGGATGGTCACACGGGATGGCCAAAGCCAATTCGTATCGCAACAAACTCCACGCTTCATGTACCTGTATGTACCCTGCATGCAGGCCGGTAGGTGCCTGGGCATGGCCCTGGCCGGAGGTGTTCGGCTTGAAAGGGGTGCACGCGTGTCCCTACCAGCTATAGTGAGAGAATGTTATCACGCAACACGAGGGTATCATTTCTATTCGCTCTCTATTATGTTGTAACAGGTACCCACAGTAGAGAGTTGTCATCAGTCTGTCTTGCTGCTACTTATGAGCATAGATAGATTGATTGATTGATTGATTGATTGTATTGTACCTAGATATAAGTAGTATAGTCAGACTAGCCAGATGTATCGATGATTGATGCTCATGTACCTACATGAGCCGCAGCTTGGCAGCATGATAGGAAGACGCTCATAATACCAGCAGAGAAACAACTTTAACAGTCACAATGTAGTGATGTTCATGCAACCACTGTTGCAATGGTTAGCCTACATACCTTGTGCCGTGGGAGGACGAACAACAGGTATTATACCTTGTTAGACCCTTGTTCGTAGTATCTACGGAGTACATAGATAGTAGCACCTGTGATTTACACAGCCACATCTCACCAACCAAGATGCAAGCCACAGCCTACCACTGTCCAAATCCACTGTAAGTACCTAGGTACTTATAAGTAGGTACCAGCTGCGTAGGCCACCGCAGTCTGCAGCACAGCACAGGCATATTACAGAACAGGACGGGGCAGCCTGGAGGTCAGAGACAGGACAGCTCCACCCTAAAGCCAGTGAATCCCTCCCCCACGCTGCCATCACCTGTTCGCGCCTCAAACGCGTCCGTAAATAATTACGTGACAAGCTAGCTTCTGTCTGATTTCTGCCGCTCCCGCTGTCGCACAGCACTGTCCATCCTTCTCTGCGGTTTTATGCATAGCGCGACAGTTTTTTGAGTACACTTAACGCGCTGCCCGTCCGGCAGCACTTGTCGCGACCATGTATATCAAGCAGATCATCATCCAGGGCTTCAAAAGGTGGGTGTGGGCGTGGGTGTGTGTGCGTGCGTGCGTGCGTGCGCGCGTACGCTCGAGCGACTCCCTGCTGCCATTATTACTGCGCGCCCGTGTTATGTGTTGCTGACAGTAATACAGCTACAAAGACCAGACGGTCATGGAGCCCTTCTCGCCGAAAACCAACGTCATTGTCGGTCGCAATGGGTCGGGCAAGAGCAATTTCTTCGCTGCGATTCGCTTCGTCCTCAGCGACGCCTACACCCAGATGAGTCGCGAGGAGCGTCAGGCACTGCTGCACGAAGGCTCCGGCTCCGCGGTCATGTCTGCCTATGTCGAGATCGTCTTTGATAATAGTGACGACCGCTTCCATACCGGCAACAAGGAGGTTATTCTGCGCCGGACGATCGGTCTGAAGAAAGACGAGTACTCGCTAGATAAAAAAGTTGTCACCAAGGTCGATGTCACAAACCTCCTAGAGACGGCGGGTTTCTCCAAATCCAACCCATACTATATTGTGCCCCAGGGCCGAGTCACGGCCCTAACCAACATGAAAGAGTCTGATCGGTTGAATCTGCTCAAAGAAGTAGCAGGGACACAAGTCTACGAGTCACGCCGAACCGAATCACTTAAGATCATGACGGATACGAACAACAAGAGAGACAAAATCGATGAGTTACTGGACTACATCAAGGAGCGCTTGAGCGAGCTAGAGGAAGAGAAAGAAGAGCTGCGGGGCTACCAGGACAAAGACCGAGAACGCCGCTGCTTGGAATACGCGTATCATCGCAAGGACCAAATCGCAGTCGAAGAAGCCCTAGAGGAACTCGAAGAATCACGCCAAGGTGGCATTGAAGACACAGACGAGAATCGCGACGCTTACAACGCAGGTGAGAAAGTTATCACTTCGCTAGATGCCGAGATCCATAAATTGCAAAAGCAAATGGAGATCCTTCGCATCGATCGCCGACAGCTGGAAGAAGATCGACGCGAGAATGCCAAAGCAAGGGCCAAAGCCGAGCTAGCTGTCAAGGCCTTGTCCGACAGCATGTCAGCTCAGGAGCAAGCAAAGGAGGAACACGAGGTCGAACTGAACCGTGTGAAGGCGGCTATCTTGTCCAAAGAGGCTGAGCTCAAGAAGTTGATGCCCGAATTGGAAAAGAGGAAGCGAAAGGAGGCAGAAGTAAGACAGAGTCTCGACACAGCAGAAGCCGGAAGGCAGCGACTCTTCACGAAACAAACAAGAGGCACCCAGTTTCGGAGCAAATCTGAACGGGATAATTGGCTGAAGAAAGAAATAGACGACCTAAATATGACGTTGAGCACACAGAAGGCAACGCGTCTCGATGCTGAAGAGCAAGTTAACAATATCCAAACATCTATCCAGGAGTTGGAGGAAGAAATAGAAACACTGCGGCAAAAGAATGGGGCATTCGGAAGCGACCGAGCTGCTCTCGCTGAGAAATACAATAAAGCCAAGGACGTTGTCCACAAACTCCAGGAAGAGATAAAGCAGCTTCGTAAGCAAGACGATACTCTAGACAAAGAACTTCTCGACGCCCAAGAAGACAGGGTCAAGGCGGAGAATGTCCTAAGAAAAGCATGGACTCCAACACCTGGCTGGGTTTGGAATCCATCCGCCGGCTCAAGCAAAAGTACGATCTTCCCGGCGCTTATGGTACATTGGCAGAGCTGTTGACTGTAGATGAAGCTTATCGTCTACCTGTCGAACAAGTCGCTGGTGCTAGCTTGTTTCACTATGTTGTGGATAATGACGAGACGGCGACATACTTAGTCAAGGCTTTGCAGAAGCAATCCGGCGGCAGAATTACGTTCATGCCACTTTCGAGATTACAGGCGAAGGCTGCAAAGCTCCCTAATGCACAGGATGCTATTCCTCTCCTCAACAAAATCAAATACAACCCCGAATATGAGAAGGCCTTCCGTCAAGTTTTTGGTACCACAATCGTCTGCCGTGACCTAACCATCGGCGGCCAGTACGCCAAAAGCCACGGGGTCAATGTCGTAACCCTTGATGGTGATACCACTAACAAGCGTGGTGCTATGACTGGTGGATACATCGACCCTCGAAGTTCACGGTTAGATGCCCTACATTCTTTGCAAGAATCAAGAGACAAGTATGATCGGTTGCAGGCGGATGCGTCTGTGCTCCAGAAAGAATTGGAAAAGAAAGATCAAGAAGTCAGCTTTGCACAAGGCGAGGAGCGAAAAGCGGAACAACAGCTTCGACAGATGGATAATAGCCATGGACCTCTTCGCGCCGAGTTAAATACAAAAAATAGCCAAGTTTCTTTGGCAAGGGATCGACTGGAGACGGCCGTTGGACGGCGAGATCTTGTCGACAAGAATATGAAAGAGTTCGGTGACATGCTAACCGCTCATGCGTCGGAATTGGCATCAGACTTTAAGAAGGCTCTCACAGCCGGCGAAGAGCAGCAATTGGAGGAGTTCAGCTCTCAGGTACAAGAACTCCAGAGAGAATGGAACGAGGTCAGTGCCAATCGGCGAGAGCTTGAGAGCCGCAAGAATAAGCTTGAGCTTGAGTTACGCACCAACCTTCGGCTGAAGCTCGATCAACTCACCAGCCAGGCCATTGAAGGCGCTTCTAGTGGAAGCGATGATTTGAGGGACGCAAAACGAGAGCTCAAGAAGACACGGAATGCGACGACTCTAGTAGAAAACCAGCTGCAGGAGAATGATAAACAACTCGATTCCACAGAGTCCAAGATCGCGAACCTAGGAAAGCACAAAACCCAGAAAGAGGAGGAACTGCAGGAGATCGCAAGAGAAATAGCCAAGCAACAAAAGAGGATAGATCGTAACATTCAGAAGAAAGCACTGCTAACAACACGAGCTACCGAGTGTGCGAAGAACATTCGCGATCTTGGAATCGTCCCTGACGATGCCTTTAAGTACGAACGCCTAGATGCGAAGACAGTACGTTATATTTGAATGCCTCCTCATCACGACCTACCCACGCTACTTACTGACGCACACTGAAAACAGATTAGCAACCGCCTCAAGAAGGTCGCAGATGCGCTTAAGAAATATAAGCACGTCAACAAGAAAGCTCTGGAGCAATACAACAGTTTCACCGTACAGCAAGAGCAACTCATGAAACGGCGTGAGGAACTCGACCAATCACAACAATCTATTGAGGAGCTTGTACAGCATCTAGATCAACGGAAGGATGAGGCCATTGAGCGGACATTCAAGCAAGTCTCGAAAGAATTCGCAACAATATTTGAACGACTCGTGCCCGCCGGTCATGGTCGCCTTGTCATTCAAAGACGAACGGATAGACGTGTAGACCCTGAGGAATCGGACGAGGAACGCCGGAGAAGCGTGGAGAACTACACGGGTGTCGGAATCAGTGTCTCGTTCAACTCAAAGATAGCCGACGAGCAACAACGTATCCAACAACTCTCCGGTGGCCAAAAGAGTGAGTTGACACGAACTAGTTCGTTGGCTGTTGCTCGTGTATACTAACATTGACCAGGTCTTTGCGCTCTTTGCCTAATCTTTGCCCTTCAGCAGACCGAATCCAGCCCAATGGTTATATTCGACGAGGTTGATGCCAACCTTGACGCACAATACCGCACAGCGGTCGCCGGACTTCTCCAGTCCATCTCAGATACTGCAGGAACGCAATTCATCTGCACTACCTTCCGTCCAGAGATCGTTCACGTCGCTGATAAGTGCTATGGTGTCTTGTTTAGGAACAAGAACAGTACTATCAACTGCGTCAGTACAGAGCAGGCCCTGGACTTTGTCGAAGGCCAGGCGCCAAAGTAGAGATGACAGATGTGTGTGCAGAGCATATTTGTTTAGGGCGACGGAGTTGCGATTACGGTGTTACCCTTTGTTATATTATGTTATAAAGGCGTAGTTGGGTGATGGAGGCAGGCAAGTTTAGTCGCTTCATGACTGTACATAGCTTATGTCGTTATTGACGTTTATGAGACCGTGTCACCGCCAACTACGTACCCACATAGCTTTCCTTATTCGTTGAGGCCCATACAACAACATAAGGCTTTGTTGTTTTTCTTTGATATCACGTTGCTATTCACTCTGTAACAAATAGCCGTAATACATAAAGATGTTGTTAAGAATTGAGACGATTGGGAAAGACATTATAAATTGTCCTAAAGCGATGAGCAAGTGTCTCGTCGGTATCTCAGCAACCTATTTACTGATTCAAACTATAAACTCTTACATTGTCTCTGGTTTCCAAGGCATTCCTGTTATTCAACACTTCATCACCCATAGTTACTTAAACACACTTCAGGTACAGTTACAAACTCAAATTATCCTATTTCTATCCTCTCTCGAATTCTCACATCCCGTCCCAACAGAATACATCCCTCCATTTCCACCAGCGAGCCTCGTTAGCGCCATACACCTCGTGAACTATGCCTTGTGACAACAATACCACTCCAGCCAGCTCACCTCTCACCACAGAGCAGATCAACGCCATCATGGCTTCTCTGCCCCCAACAAAGACGCAGGAACCAACCTCGTCCCACTCAGGAGCTGATGCTCACAACGCGTCCATCCTCGCCGTCCGCGGTCTTCACACAACAGCCACAGGCAACGATCTCCTCGACCTTGCCGATATGGCGCTCCTCAACTTCGAGATTCCCGCCCAGCTACAGCATGTTTCCGGCAACGATGCAGATTTGATCGCAGCACCAGGTACAGATGCGGTGAACGCTACTGTCGCCACTTCCGCTGCTGCCAGGGCTCCGACAGTAACCTTTAAACCCTTCTACTTCTTTTTCTACGGTTCGCTACAAATTCCCGATGTGCTGCAGAGCGTTTGCGAGATCGAGGATAAGAACAGCATTACTTTGCAGAAGAATTCGAGTATCGAAGGCTGGAAATATAAGATGTGGGGACCGTACCCTGCTCTGGTTCCCGCAGCCGCGGGCGACGAGAATGGACACGTCGAAGGTACGCTGTGGTTTTGTGAAAAACCCGAACACGTCGCCAGACTATGTACCTACGAGACGGACGCGTATCGCATGGCGTATTGTAACGTGTTGGCCACCGCCGCCGCCGATGGCACGAGTGTGGTTATTGAGAACGCACGCACGTTCGTATTTAACCAGAACTATAATTTACTGGAGGACGGTAATTTCAACGTGGCAACATATTCTAAGGACTTGTTGAGTTTCTGGTATTAAGCACCTGGTGTTTTGTTCCAGTGCTCGATGCAGATCTTGCGATCCCAAGGGATCGTTAGACTAAGCGACATAGACGCTTGAGCCGTTCGACTCGAGTGAGCTAGGTTAGAGCAATAAACTACCTGGTTTCCTTCCCATATTACTAATTCCACTTCCGTGTCGGATAAACTCTCATCCATTCTCGTCTCCAATGAAACAGTTCCATGTAACATGACTAAGCTTAATTTGTTTAGCGAATGTGAGCCTATATTCTAATACCGTCTAGCGAACAAGGAAATAACAAAAGAATGTATACCCGGTAACTCCTTGCCGTCCAGTTTAACCAGTCCGCCCATCCCTTCTAAGTCTATTGTTGTACAATTTCTAACAGTGCATCCCTCTAGCCATTCTCCCTCTCCTTGACTCCTTTGAAATCACATTGCGATTGAATCCTGCCAGCTTTGTTTCCCCCTTTCTTCCAGGTTTAGGCTTATTGATACAGCCTGTCACATATGGTTGCTTGCTTGATTTTCTAGCCACCTACAAACAAAAGGTTAGCAATCGTAAACGTCCAAGGAGGAATCCATCATCGTTTAATAAACTTACGAGGACGAAGATTGTAGGTTGTCGCCGAATCTGACATATTGATAATACAACCAACCGTCCGATGAACAACCATAACGTCAACTAAGATAGCATGGTTAGCTGGATAGTCTCGATAGTTAGAATTGGGTAACTCACGACGAGGTCGTTGTAGGTGGTGGTGGCGATGGTCCCGGAGCCGGCGAAGATTCGCTCTTGACAGTCGAAGAGCTCCCTTGGCCCTGTGTAGTGCCGCCGCCATTGAGAGCAACTGAGACTGCTGCTAGAATAACAACCATTGTGCTGAAATATGTACGGTTTCCGAGGTGGTTTTGACTGGGGCTAGAAAGTCGGCTGAAGCACTAAAGAACTTGAATCGTTGTGAGTTAGACGCGATGGATGGTGGTTTCTATGATACAAACATGAGGCTTTCGGGCTCTCCTTTATATAACCGTCGATGAACTGAAGTTTGGCTCTGATGACTCCATGGCTATGTAACTCATAAATGACAAAATTAGGCTCTGATGGTCGGGTGGCCAGGTTGATGGTAACGACGACGAAGCCCGACAGTCCTGCTTCGTAATACAGTTCCTCAAGGGGTACTATGATGTTCTCACGTATAGATCTACACTGACATCAAAATACACCCTCGATAGGAGATGTCGATGATGTAATTTCCCATCATTCCTATCAATCCTCTACTACGGCTAGCGTCATTCAGGTGACTCTATTATGGAGGCGGGGGACTCATGCTGGTACGGCACAGTCCCTCCTACTCGCACGCCCAAGCCTGGTGAGCTGAAGATCTGGCAAATCAAGATGATTTCCGACCTTCCGTACGGAGACGGTCCGATCAGGCACGTTTTCTGAACCTCCACTCTCAAGGCTGATTCCCGCTGCCATCGAAGCCAACTGACGATCCGGGTGTTGAGCCGATGGCTGAGCACGATGTTACTAGGCTGGTTTAGGCAACGCCAAGTGATCGCCCTTACATAAACCTCTGGATTCGCGATTCCTTTCTGGGACCATTTCCTATTTAAGCGAATTAATGTATTATTGTACCGCCTACAGTAGATCTTTTTCAGCTCGTCCGCAAAGCCTCCGAGGCACATCGGGGTTCAAGGATGCCTTGGCACTGGAAGGCGGAGACCAGCTCCATGTTTATTATATATATATACACACATATACGAAACCAGACTTGAAGTTATTGAGCGGAAACACTTTCATACGGCGTATTCACGCTTCTTCCCACACACCTATATATGAATATGTTATCAGGTTGGGTTGGGGCTGTATTGTTGCATCGTCCCGGTTCGGCACGCCGCAAGCGGGCATCTCGTCTGATCTTATTGGACAATGGATCCCAAAACGTGGTAACAGGCAAACTTTATCCTAACGACCAAAAGTAGGCGGTGCTTGATATCTAACCTTGAACTTACAAATACGCAGTGTGTCTTCCTCAGAGGCGCAGTATCTCAATATTGCAGTTTCACAATACAGAAAGTGGTATTGTTCATCCTGCGAATTTAAGTCGATGCCATCCCTTCCATAATTGTTCGTTACACGCACTGGTCAAATGATGAGTCAGGATAACAGACCGCATGCGTTAAAAATAAGCCATACTGCGGATTGAGGCGGCTGACTTAGCTGCGGAAGGTGTAAGTTCGCAAAGAATGGCAATAATTACCGAAGATGCCGGTGACGGCCTATCATAGATTCCGCGTTGAGGCTCTAATTCATCCTTAAGTGGGTTAGGTATCGTTATATATGACTAAAACGCTTCCCCTTCTCACGACTTCACAAAACCAGATATGCGACACTATTCCCATGAATTAACTAACCCACAGAGGGAAAGTCCCTTAGGGCTGGAATATGGTAATTGATATAATGAACTTGGTAAATCTTTGGTTTTTTCTTTAAAAAAAATAGACCTTGAGGCATAGTCCATATCTTCAGATATCTGCTTCAGACATGGTCGTATACTATAATGTCGTGCCTAAATTAACAGTCATCGGACTCGGTAAACATGACGGCCGTTATCTCATATAAGGAATTAGTGAAGTCTCTTCCCTTGAATGCTTGGGGTCATCAATTTGCGGCGGAGCTCCATAAGGTCGCGTGAACACGGACGCAGATCGGCCGAGTTTGCAAACCAGCGTGTTTTTAGACTATCATAGTCCTTCCTAAAATGAGCCTATCCCCATTACATAATAGTATACTGAACCTAAGTAGATCTATCCTGCAAAGTGAACCGAAGACCATCTGTGTTGAGTTGTAATGACAAGGGCTGCCACGATTCAGAAACACGATTCATGACCTAGGTAGTACAGTACGGACTAATAGTAGAGAATCGATAGACATAGTTTGTCTTATATTCACAGCTTCGCTTTCTCACCAGGCACCGATGTTGCTCGATGTCTTTCGCTGCCTCCATCGGACTCTAGTATGGGGCTACTGACGTTGGATTCGCCTGTTGACTACCTGATTAGGTACCTGTGAGAGTTAAATGGATGCACCGGAATGCGCATTTATTCCGATTCGTTAGGTAGCAAGACGTTGTATTTTTAGCAACTACCTATGTAGGTAACACCTGAAGATGGGATGAACGGGAACTTTTAATCCTTTGCTGTCCAATCCTTGGGTTGAACCTGTTAAGGTTAGTATTTTTGTATTCTTAAAATTAGACTGTTTCCGAGTAAGTACCTACTTACTCGCAACCTTGAGACCAAAGAGTCTCGCGCTCTGCCGATTGAGCTAACCGGGCACGGATCGTCGGATTGAGCTAACTACCTACATAGGCAGCTACAATACACCTAGCTACTGCTTATTGGAACGAGGGATTACCCGGGTAGCTACTTATAGTATCTGTGCTTACAGTAGGTATATGTAGGTATCTTTGCTCCAATTGCAGTGTGGAGAGTTGTTCCCCTCCCTTCACATGCCCCAGGAGCTGTTAGTCTGCGCATCGGGTATCGATAACGGATGCGGTCCGCAAACGAGGGGTCATAGTGGGGTCGGTTAAGGGGCCAGGCAGGCAGGTATAGAGGTACTTGCTGGTGGTGGACTACCGGTAAGATACGGCACCTAGTATAGATGTCCCTTGTCCAACACCCCGCAACCCGTCATTTGTCTAGAATATACCAGAAATACAACTAATGCAATTTCTTCGCATCTCTTTCTAGGTGTACTCTAACAGATCCTCAGCTTGCGAAACCTATTTGAAAACTAGTGCTGCTTCCTGGCTAATACTTCATCAAGATTGCCCAGTATAAGCCAAAATGCCTGTCGACTACAGCAAGTGGGTGAGTGGCGGCGCGGCGCATGCACCTCTCCGCCCGGACTTGGAAGAGCTATGGACAAGTGCTTACCATATGTTTCTTGGAATAGGACAACTTGGAGCTTAGCGATGATTCCGACATCGAGGTCCACCCGAACGTCGATAAGCGGTCGTTCATCCGCGCCAAGCAGAACCAGATCCACGCCGACCGCCAACAGCGCCGACTCCAGATCGAGACCCTCAAGTACGAGCGCCAGATCAACGATGGGTTGATAAAGCGCATATCTGCGCTGCTGGCTGCTCTAGAAGCCAATGCCGCCGAGGCCGAATCCAATCTCGCCGAGATGGCTTTCCGAGCCGTCATAGAGTCTGCCGGTAGCCCTGAGGAGGACAAGGTACCTGCGCGACCCGAAGGTCTCCAAGCTCAGGTCGAGCAGCCGGCCACGTACACCAAGATGATGGCAGTGCTGCTAGACCAGGTCAATGACACGCTTAACAAGAAGAACCCGGAGAGTCGCTACCCCGCCATGGTCGACGAGATAGGGATTCACTTGAAGCAAGTGCAAGATCTACAGAAGCAGCTCTTAGAGAAGCTAGCAGAGCTCGAGAAGGAGGAGGGTCGTAAAATCACAAGCGAGAGCATCCATACAGGGTTCGACAGCTCTTATGTCGCAAAGTCTACACCGTCCACATCAGGGCAGAAAGACGACAGCAAGATCGAACTTCTGAACCCCAACTTTTCTGCGAGCAAGTCTGAGGAATCGAAGACGACATCAGCGGCCGAAGGCGACGACAATGCCGAGATTGAGGCTTCTCCCGATGGTCGCAAGTTCGCAAGTATCAAGGCTGCTGAGTATCGAGAAAGCCATGCGTTCATCATGTCACATCCTCAAATTTTGTCCGAAAAGGAGACCGACGGTATCCTTGTCATGGCCTTCGACGCACAACTAGAGAATAAAGACGATGTCGCACGAAACTACATACATCAAGCATTGCTACTTCAATATTGCCGCAGTCTAGGTAAGGATGGCGTTGCGCTCTTTTTCAAGCGCATTACTACGAAGGGCCACCAGGCCCAAGAGGTATTTTATAAAGATGTCCAGGACACATACTTCCGCATCAAAAACCGGACGACGGAGATCAATGCGCAACGAGCCGCGGAAGGCGGTGACGTAGAGCAGATCCAACTTCATGCTGTTGAACCGGGCACGGAGATTAAGATCCAAATCCCTCCTGAAAATAGCGAGGAGGAAGCCGAGAAGCACGGACGTGCAATCTTCGAGGGCTTTGCGCCGGACATGAGAAAGGCGCTGGAGTCTGGTAGCCTGGACAAGGTCAACGAGGTTCTTGGCAACATGAAGGTTCCCGAGGCCGAGGAGATCGTTGGTCTGTTGAGCGAGGTAAGACATAGCCTATACTATGACATCATCAATCGGCGCGCTTGTTCGCTAACGACCCTGCAGGCTGGTATACTTAGCTTGGAGGAGCAAATAATAGACGGCACAACTGAAGAAGGCAAACAAAAGATCAAGGAGATGGAAGAAAAGGCTGCGATGGAGTCATCGTCCGTAGGCGATCCCGAGTAAAAATAACTCCCAAATACAGAGTAGTGCTGAGATATTTGTCTTCGTCCTTGTACTAATTAGTTGGTCCTGGGAAGGCTGGTGAAGGAGAAACCATTGTAGTAATGAATACCCGCAAAATACCACTTCAGCTCTAAGTTGTCCGAGTGATAGGATCGTCCATCGCGAGGCGCAAGTCTGGTACTACTGTAGCTGTGCCATAACGTTCTTAAGATAGCTTGTTAGCCTGGCGGCTCACTCGTGCTACAACTTTATCGACTCACCTCTCGTCGTTTTGATGTCTTGTAGACAATGTTACGTCTCAGTGAATACATACAGACAGCGTAGAGTAGTGCCTAGCATTCATTCTGCTCTACTGATAGTAAGAAGCTCAGCTCACGTGAAGATATAGTGCTACAGTACTGTCTGGTCGTTCTATCGCCAAAAATAGGCGTGTTGTCTCATAGCGGCCAATCGATTGTCATTATCTGCAATCCGTTAAGGGGGCTGTGTGTGGCTGTATAAGGGGGGGAGGGGTAGAGGGTCTTGATAGCGCCGTGAGCTGTCTTTAGTGGAGCTCTCTCGTATTACCTTCAACATGACCGAAAGACCTATTTAATATGAAGCTTTTAGGTATAGCAGACTAATCACGAGCTGGAGTGAGGTAGAGAGCGTGGTCTACTGCACACTTAATAAGTACACAGAGTTTCTCTTCGTCTAAAACTCTGACGTAAGTGTTTCTACAGCGGTGATGAGGTCATGGCCGCGAATAGACTGCTGTTGAATACCTATGCACTGTAGGCAGGTATAGCAGACTCGTATAGGGGGTTCGTGACAGTTACGTCCCTACTTTTTTTGTATACTAATCAGACCTTTCTTATATCGGTCAGTCACCTCATTTTCGAGAAAGTAACATATACTGATTGTATAGATTGTTTGGTATACCCTAGGTAGGTACTTATATGGGATGATACTTGTTTGAAACAGCTGGGTAACGGAACGCGCGTTTATGGTTTCATCGTCGCCCGGGCTGACGTGGAGAGGCGCAGTCGTCAGCTCTAAGACAGACCTGAGTCCGGATTGCCCCAGTGCCCCCCACAGGATACGCAGCCACCAGCCACGGCTGCCCAGCTGGGCCTGCTGGTAACCTATTGAGAGCCGAGCCCTACGTTAATAGTGGTACTACACTAGGTCCGCTACATTACACTAGACCCTGTCGATCACTATACGCCAGGGTCTAGGGTCTGGCACCTCAGGAGTTTTGGCTGGGCATTCATTCATTACGTAGGTACCTACTAGGTAGTGTATCTGCAAGCCGCACAGAGGCTGGACGTTGTTGCTGACTTTCTTTCTTTGGCATTCTTTTAAGGACGTGTAGCTCGGTTATCTTTCTGATTCTCTCGCTTAATAGTTTCATTGCTTCCTTCTAACCTTCCGCAATAAGCACACACAGGTAATTACACCAATCTCTTGTTTCTATTTCCTCAGTCGAGATGGTTCCCTCGTTATGCGCGTACGTAGCGACGCTGGCCGCTCTGGCGAGCACCGCCTACTCGTCACCACAAGGGAGTAACGTCCTCTCCACGATAACGACGGCAACGCCTCTCGCTACGGCTGCTGCCGCATCCAGTTCGGCAGTAGCTTGCAATAATTCGCCAGACTTGTGCAACCGCTTGTACAGCAACATCACACATATGGGCGCCCATGATTCGTCCTTCCTTCGGGACGCCAGCACCCAGAATTCGATAGCTGGTAACCAGTACTTCAACGCAACCGTCGCATTGGACGCCGGTCTACGGCTCCTGCAGGTTCAAGTTCACAATCTTAGTGGAACGATCGAAATGTGTCACACAACATGTGGTCTGCTCGATGCTGGCCCCTTGCAGGATTGGCTCGGAGATATTAAATTTTGGATGGATAATAACCCGAACGAAGTGGTGACACTCCTGATCGTCAACTCGGATGGCAACGATGTCAAGGAATTTGGGTCCATATTCGAGTCATCGGGCATCTCAAAGTACGGATATACGCCATCGGGCAATGGGTGGCCGACACTGCAGACCATGATTAGCGCCAACACGCGCCTTGTGACATTCATCGCATCTATCACTGCCAGCAGCACTTACCCATATTTACTTTCCGAGTTCGACTACGTCTTCGAGACGGCATTTGAAGTTACATCTTTATCAGGCTTCAACTGCACGATAGACCGGCCCAAGTCGCAATCATCGGCAGCTTCTGCGCTCTCAGCAGGACTTCTCCCGCTCATGAACCACTTTGCGGACAAAGATTTAGGCTCCTCTATCACAATCCCTGACATCGACGATATCGCAACCACCAACAGCCCGTCCACAACGACTACAGGAGCCCTGGGTTTGCATGCTCAAACCTGCCGCACCCAGTGGGGTCTCAGGCCCACCTTCATCCTGGTAGATTTCTTTAGCGAAGGCCCTTCTATTAGCACCGCGGATGTGATGAATGATATCACCAACCCTGTTGGGCGCAAGAACAGCAGCGTGGCCAGTACGGAAACTACAGAGAATGAGGCGAAACGCGGGCGTGGCGCCACCGGCATGGGTACGGGTGCCTTGGTTGCATTCTTCGCGGCAGCATTATTACTTGCGTAGAGAGGCCAGCAGGCTCATCCTACGGTCCTTTTGAGGGGTGGAATATATCTGATTTTGAAAATTTCTGGGATAAACGGAAAGTAAAAACAAGACAAGCATCTTCGTCCGGTGTTGGTGGGTTCAAGGGCGCATAGCGACGGCGTTTTNTTTTGTGTTTGGTCTGATTTTCTGGGGCGCACGTACGCGCACGTACTTGACTGCAATATATCGCAACAGTACGTATTTCAATACTACCTCGTCGCCGTCGACGGCTACCTCCCTTGAAATTACTACAACATATCACGGCCTAGTTAAATAGGTTGACTAGGATAATATAGCAAGACAAGCTCTAGTTAGAGAATAATGAACCGGGGCTATCAAGTACTCCAAATGCGAAATTGATATGTTTTCGTGATCGACAGCCTAGAGAATAGCAGATGTTACGCTGCTCGCGGACGGGTGTGGATCACCGATTGTCGTTGAACTGACCCGGACCGGTGGTGGGGTTTTAGAACTCCGTTACTTGACCTTAACTACGCTCGTTGCTTACCTGATGATTTCATCACCTTACCTACCTATATCACATTAATCCTACTTAAAGGATTGAAACGCGACCCTGACGGCATCGAGATCGGCAGATAATTATTCACCAACCAACTGAGAGGACATAATGGAATATACCCAAATAGCAACGCCTGAGCGATGTTACGCTGACTTCTGTCTGATTCCGGTGCGTTTCTTTCGACGTCCCTATCATCTCCACGCTCGTCTCCCTTCGCAGTCATGTTAGCATTCATATAAACCACTTTGCATGAACTCCCCCTTATGTGTATATATCTACGTCCAACACCAATACATCTCTCCCTCTCGGCAATCTCCTCTCCAATTCCGAGCGCGTGAAACAGTCTACGCTCGAGCATACGGCGAGTCCGGCGAAACCGTTAGCTCGGAGATTTAGTCAGTCAAGCAACAAGCTAACCCGCTCCATGCCGCTATAGGTCGGCACCGGCTCCGTCTCCGTCGCAGCCGAGGTGGCGGAGGTCCAGAAGCTGCTGAAGGCGAGCGGGCTCGTGTACACGATGCACTCTGCGGGGACGACGGTAGGTATGTTGCGAGAGATACCTTATCCATCTCTTCTCTTCTCCGCCGGACACGAGGGACGACGCAACTAACGCGACGTTATAGAAGGCTCCTGGGACGAAGTCATGAAAGTCAGTAAGTAATACCTGGAGTCATTCTCTTCCTGTTTTAGTCATTTGCAGAGGGAAGAATCTCCTGTTGGAGCAATGAACGTGTCTCGGGAGCATGTAGAACTTCTAAAATCCCGTGCCGATTCTCCATAAAACGAGTCATTACTGACGCCGGCGAGCGATAGTCGGCCAGGCGCACAGCGTCGTCCACGCGCGAGGCGTCGTGCGAGTGCAGAGTTCGATGCGCGTTGGCACGAGGTGAGTTTTCTGCTTTATTACAACCCTAACTTGACCTATCTCGTACACCCCGTTTCCTTTCTAACTTTCCTCTCCTGCCTTAATAATTCAGTTGTCTTACAATATGACAACAGGACGGACAAGAAGCAGACAGCCCAGGACAAAGTGAAGCGCGTCGAGGACATACTATCAGGATCAGCTTCATGAAGGACTGTTACGATGACCAAGAAAACAAATCGCAGTTACCTTGGTGGGAATCCACATAAGCATAGAGAAACAAGTTAACCACAGGAGGAGAAGTACAATTTTGAACGTATATAGTTTTACATTAGAAAAAAAAGAGACTAAAATCTGGTATATGCCTGGCCCTGGTTCTGAAGTAGTTACATACAGAGTGCTCGATTATAGACTTTTAAAGCGCCTACCGTGCATGCCCCATGAAGAGTCCCTTTTTTTACATTCTCCTCGTCGCATAACCTGTCATGCCTCTGCCTGATCACCCCCCCCTTATCGAGAATTCTACTTTGTCGATAACAAATAGTTTATAGTGTATTAGAGAATTACAAGTCGACTCATCCGCGGACAGTTTGCTTCTTAGCCGCCTTGCGCAGCTCCTTCTCCTTTTCCTTCTCGAGGTACTTCTTCTGGGCCTTAGCGTCGAGGGCATTAAGCTCGGCATCGCGCTTGGCCTTCCTGGCCTTGTCGCGCTCTAGCGCCCGCTCTTCGGCCTTCTCGTCCTCGGCGACCTTCTGGATTTGCTTGACGTTCTCCTCACGTATACTCTTGACCTTGCGTAGTACTTCGTTTCGGAAGTGGGCTACGGACACCAGTTGATCGGGCAGTTGAACATAGTAGGAGAATAGGGGGAGGAGGTCCTCATAGTTGTTTGAAGACGGAAGGCGATAACGCAAGAAGATGCGCTTGCGTGGAACAGCCTCATCCAATCTACCGTTTAGTTAGTGTCTAGGTCTAGGAGTTATTTGATTCGGCTACCGAGTCGCTAAACTTACGTCTTGGGCTTCTCCACAGGCTGGTCAGTGATGATGAGGTAGTCAAACAGGTCGCCTGCCTTCTTAATGGCATCAACCAGCTCGTCTGTTAGGAGGGCCGAGGTGATTTCGGCGCTCTCGCTCATGACGGTCGTCCAGATGGGTAGCTTAGGATGATCCTTGGTGAAAGTGATAGAGACATCGTACCGCTCGTCTCGAAGCTGCTTCATCTGGTTCTTGTTCACAACGGCCCAGACGAAGCCGTCGTAGGCACTCTTCGAGTCCTTGCTGCGTAGTTCAGCGCCACCAGGGATACCAGGGACGATTTGAGCCTCCTTTCCGTCGAATGGGTAAATAGTTGCGCCCATTGAGTCTTCAGGCATTGGGTAGGTATCGAAGAGGAAACCAAAGACGAAGTCGGGGAAGAGCACCATGGGGTTGAAGCGCTTCATCAGCGACAGCTTAACATCCATGAAAGCGATGTTCTGTCGACCAGTCGCATACGAAGCATACTCAAACAGGCTCTTCTCCTTCAACGTTTTGTCGGATGCATCCTCTGAGATGCGCGATCCGCCGAAACCAACTTGAGAGAACTCGCTGGTGAGAAAGGAGGTATGAGCTTTGGCCCATGCCTTTGACTTGGCCCGATTCAGGCGCGCACCGATGAAGTGTACGGTGCAGATGACGGCGATGACGGCTAGAATAATGCCCTCGGTTCGGAACTCGCTCAGGCTATGGCGCTCGTGTACGTTGTACCATTTCGTGTATGGGCGCGCTGTAGGCACAGGTCCACCGGCGGCCAAGCCACCAGCAGTGGTCTGGAAAGGTAGAGGCGTGGGCTGAGGCGCTTCGGCGAAATCGGCGAAATCTACAGTCAATCAGTCAGTACATCTCAATACTACAAGCCACCTGGGCCTGATATGGCGACGGCATAGAACCGATTGCGAAGGAGAGGGCTTGTGATTGTAGAGCGGACCAAGTAGACGTTCCATGTGAGAGGGTTGGAGACACGTACCAGAATCAGCCTTGGCGGGAACAGGAGTGTCTGCCGGCTTGTTGCCCCCGAGAATGTTCTTCAAGAAGTCGGCCATGTTCGCAGATGCTCGTGCGAGAAAGCAATTGCATGCGCGACGAGGTGGAAGGGAGAGGGCGCGAAGAGAGACGTTGATAGATCAAAGCCGTCTCTGACAATTTGCCCGCAGCGCAGAAGAAGCACGAGGAATCGAGCGCTGATGGATGGAGAACGTCCATCCCGAGAGCTGGGGTCGCCCTATCTGCCATTGGCTACCAGGTAATAGGTACCCTGCTAGTGAGGCTGGTTTAGGGGGTTAAGTGGGGGTCATGGGGTAGCTATGGCGTTTTCTGTGGCGTGTTCCCGTCTCGTGCAGGGGTGTCATGTGGCGCACGGATAGTTTTATTAACTGTTGCTGGGACGTCGCTATGGACATCCCATGCTCGCAAGTAAACAAATCACGACCAACAGCAAATACCCAACAATCGACGTCAAAAAGATAGAAAAAGAAAAAGTCACCGAGACCACTGTTCACAAATCCCATCTGGACAAATGCGAATATGTCGAAGCCAAACACAGTGCGGAAGTATGGCAAGCAGAGCAGGAAGCCAAAGGCTGCTGCTGGACGCCTGTTTGTTGAGCTGCCCCAGACTCCCACACGGACAGCAAAGACGGTGCTGATAGACGAGCCTGTTACCGATGAGGATGAGGTCTTTACGAAGCTGGCACACGATTTGTCCTCAGTTAAAATCCAGGATGAGAATATAGAACCTACAAAATCACCTCTGCCTCTGAGAAGGAGAACAAGGCAGTCTGTTCTGTTAGACCCACCGGAAGCCAAAGCTATTAAACATCCGACGCCCCTAAAAGCTGTGCCTATAATCCTAGAGCCAGAGCCCGAAATAGAGGCGGGAGTAGTGAGGGATGAGGCCAACCCTGCACCGTCTTTCCAAGAGGAGTCCAAGGAACTACAGGTCCTCTCGTGGGGTGAGGTCTGCCCGCCAGGCGACAGCATCATAAAAATCGCGGAAGCCTCCTACGCAGAGGTGTACCGGGTGACGAACGAACGGGGGACTAGCATCATAAAAGTGATACGGATGTCTTCGCCCATCAAACCGCAGACCAAAACACAGCAGAAGTCAGGGCTTGTGGACGAAAAACCACATAGCGAATCCGACCTACTAGGCGAGCTGCAGATCTCTGAATGGCTGGCAGATATCCCCGGGTTTGTCGTCTACAAAGAGCGATACATCGTGCAGGGGAAGGCATGTCGGGAGCTGTTGGAAACGCACCAGGCCTTCCATAAGAAATTGAAGAGACAAGATCCTGATCGGCTGCAGTTCTATCCGTCGCCTAGTCGGTATCTTGACGATACGAAGTTTCTAGTCGTGGAATTGGGGGACGCGGGGACGGCACTCGAAGATTTCGCGCTCGTGACGGCCGATCAGCTGTGGGATATATTCTTCCATGTTGCTATCGCGCTCGCACGGGCAGAAGCGGGAATAGAGTTCGAGGTATGTTTCGCTAAGTACTTGGACTGCACAGACATAGATGTACGCCATGCTAACAAATACAGCACCGAGACCTGCACGAAGGAAACCTCTGCATTCGAAAAGTAAGCGAGCCTATCCCAAAACATGAGCGGGATCAGGCGGGCTATTTCGGCTTTTCGGGCCTCGAAATTACCATCCTAGACTACGGTCTCTCACGAGCGCAAGCCGACTACGGCTCAGAGCCCGTGGCCTACGACTTGGAGCGCGATCTCAGCATCTTTACAAGCGAGCACGCAGCGCAATGCCGTGTATATCGGCAGATGAGATCGTTCTTGCTAAGAGGAGACCGGGTGTGTCTACCCCCTGAGGACCACAGGAAGCCCTACGCAGACGGCATCGACGGCCCTATCACATGGGCGATTTATGAACCTTATACGAATGTTCTATGGCTTGCATACTTATACGATTGGATGGTCAAGAATTTCCGCGGGCTAAAAAAGGAACTGAATTCGTTCAAGCGCGCAACTAGGGAATTGTGGTCTTACCTTGACCCGGAAGCTGATGAGAGCGTGCCCGGGTTCGAAAGCGCAAGTGATATCTTGCGTTACGCCGTCGAAATAGGTTGGATTGACGAGGACCACCTGATGGGTGGTAGAGAAGAGATCGAGAAGTCGATATTGTCGATTTTGACTACCGACGACGTAGAAGGCGGTGTTGCGGATCGCTCGGTACGGCGGTCTCCGCGCAGACATTGACCAACTCGAATATAAAGGAAAAAATATTGTACTATAGCATACTAATTTGCTTTATCGAGGGCATTGGGTTGTAGCAAGCGGGTTTGGGCATTTAGATGGTTTGTTGCGTTTACGGGCAACACTTGTATACAGGAATATCGAGAGCTAGGTACGGCTGGAGGACAATAGAACTATGAGCACCGTTTGTCGTCATGTAATGGCGCATAGCAACAATCTCTATAGCGCCGTCAGCAAAAGGTTCGATAATCATGCGTAATTTTATCCATGCCGCACACTTGCGTCAGACACCCTCTGGTCCTACCGGTACCACGACCTGAACGGGGATGCCACCGGCGGCGAACAAGTTAACCCAGCCGATAACCGGAATATCCATGGCATCCGAGCGGTCTGTGGTCAGATCAGAGGTCAGATCAATAACATGGTCTCTTATAGGCGCAACGTAGTCGTCGATCCACCAGTGGCATTATAATTGACTATCTGAAGGTGTGCCACTCCGGAAAGAGCAGGTAAGATAGGTGGAAGGATTCATAACAATCTACACCGACATGTAACCTAGGTATCAATCACACTTGAGCTGGCCAAACACATGCCTGGGCTGGGGATGGATGCTCGAACGACGTCGTCGTTATTGTTCGGGCTTGACGAGCATTTGCGTGATGGCAAAACCTTTTCCGTTGCTGCTGCAACCTTGGAATCAACATTCCGGTTCTTGGTGAGGTTGTGCGGACGCACATCCGCATTGCTCCATGCACTTGGCGCGTTCACAACCTACTGATACTCTACAATACGACCTTATGTAGGTAGATTGATTACTTAGTCGAGGTGCCATTGTCGCATATTGCGACGATAGCTCGGGTCCTTGACGGGCCCACTAGAAACTTGTAGATGGGCCAATCCATAAGCAGCTCGCATTTCGCCGTGTGGTCATAGGTCACGTGACGGTTATATGAATACGACTTAACTTACTGTACGGAGTACCTCTTACAGTACTTTAACCTTAATATAGTAGAAGTGATATATTTTATTGCTCGGCGGGTGTTGGCTCCGAGTCTATACTACAATACCACCCCCATCTAGGTACTAGATGTCGGTCTTGACTCTTATGTCATCGGAGGAATAAAGCACTGACCCGCGAAATGGTACTGTTATGCACAGTACCTAGGTGCATCACTACTGTACCTACAGTACTATAGTTGTAGTAGGTAGTTTTGCTCTCGAACGCAAGGGCAGATGCAAGGGCAGCTGCATGATCGATAATCAACTGCACTATTTCCTGCTAGTACTAGGTAGTGTGGCTTCGGGAAATCTTAAGGATACGACTACATGTATACTAAGTAGTGTAGATAGCGAACGGGATTGAGCTCTCAAGCTGCCTAATTGGCCCGTGGTAATTGGTTGATCTGTTCCCCGTGTGGGGAGCTAATGCAGCCCCAACCAGCATAGCGGGTCAGGGTATAACTGGTAGGGAAATGACATGCCAAACAACTTGAAAGTTCTCGCGACTACCTGCACCTACCTAGGTAGTAGTATACATGGTAGGTACAGTATGGCATCAGCAACTGGCCTCGATTACCTAACTTCATTAGCGCCAGGGGGGGGGTATCCAAGATGATTACTATAATTATTACCAATTTAGTAACTGTTATATATTTTCTAATTGCATTTTTTGTTTTAAAAACTATTACGGTGATTGTTATATATAAGTGACTATTTTTTATGTAAAAATAATTGCCTGTGCAAAATAGTCTTGAATATTTGTAACGGTTTTAGACCCCTGTGACTGTTTTTAAATTTTGGAGATTATGTTTGTTAGAATTAAGCGATTCTAATTGATTAATGATTGATTGAGTTAATTGTGTGTTAAGTTATATTTTTACGTTTATGTGCGCTATATTAAATAGGTGTAGGTAGAGAATCTATTTAATGGGGCTTTTATTTTTACTTTTTAAATCTAATATACCCTTTTAGGAAGGTTTATGTAAATAAGGCTTTTTGTATAATAAAATTGGATTTAAGTAATTTAGATTAATTTGATTAAATTTAAGCCTTTTTAATTAATTTGATTAATTTGAGCTATTTGTTTTTAAAACTGCGTTTTTTTTTATAATAGGCAGATCTTAAATATTCTGACTTATTTTTTTAAAAAGGGTATTTTTAAAGGTTTTTAAGCTTTTATTGTATATTTTTTTTAATTTTTTTATTAATATAATATTTTTGAGTGTTTGTAAGCTTAATTGTTATAGAAATCGATCCTATTTTTTTTTTAGTAGAGATTTTTGTAAGTTTGTTTATAATTATATTGTTTATTAGCGTATATATTACCTGTAGGGTTTTATTTTTAATTTTTTGATATAACTAGTAATTATAGATATTTATATGTTTAATTTTATTTATAATATATGTTATTTTTTTGTTATGAGTTTAATTATTTATATATATTAGTTTAACCTTTAACTCTTATATTACACAAAACATAATATCTCTGGAGGTGTGGGAGAACTTGACATATGATCCAAAGATCAATAAGTTGGGAGAATAAAGGGCGGAGCTTAAGAGGGGCTGGTATCGCTTTGACGGCCAAGGACAATGGAAAGCACAATCCTTCGCCAAATGTCTTTATATATGACCCTCCTTCCCCCGGATCACCTCAGGTTGGTCTAATACTCGGTGAGAAGCACCGATAACAGACTGTTGAAGCTTTACTGAGCCGGCTCGTGATACCGCCATATAGATACCGCATCGTTAGTAAAACGGCGCCGTGTCTCAGATATAATGGACTCCAAAGCCTCGAACTTCCCATTTAAGCCTGCAGAGTAGACTGCACCCACTTCACAATACCTCCTTTGGCGATGATTTCCTGGACATTGGGAGGCATCTCACCCACCTTTTGCACCCAGGAGGTGCTATCCTGCTCCGTAATAATAACCTGAGACCGGCGGACATCCCACAGCAGCTTCCAGCCCGTTCGACGAGTCAGAGGCTTCTCTGCATCATTCTTATACGCTTCACGAAGCCGCTCGACCAGTTTAGGCATTTCAAGCCCAAGAAGAGCATTGTTAATACCTATATCATCATATAAATTAGTGTCTTAAGTAAAATAGCATATTGCCAAGGGTGCTTACTATTGCGGCTAAAGATGGAGCTAAAGCTGCCGGCAACAACGAGAGGAATCTTGTTAGCCAGAATAGAAGTAGCAGCCTGTTCCCTAGACGAACCAGAGCCGAAAGTATATCCGGCTACCAATATATCTTTTGGTCGAATAATATTGCGGAAATTAGTATCGTAGTTCTCCATGCACACCTCGGCCATTTGCTCTGTCGTCATGCCATCCTGGTATGTATAGCGTCCGGGATAGATACCATCAGTATTAATGTTATCATTGTCGCCTGTTGCGGTTAGCGAACAATTCATCTTGCGAGCACTGAACAATTGCTTACAGAAAACAATCTCGCCCTCAATTTTCTCGGGGAAGCCTGGTAGAACATCCGTCAAGACCTCGTGTCCAGTAGCCGTTGGGCTTGCTATTGCCTCGGCGGCGCCTTCAGCGGCGCCGATCATGCTCTCCATCTCGCCAATGAGCTTTTCAAAAGTATCTCCGGTGGCGCGAGCCTTGTCAGCTACAAAATCACCGGTGCCCTCGCCAATAATGACCTTCTCAACGCCATCAGGCTTCACGTACCACCCAGGGGAAGCGATCTGGCCTTTGATAGCACTAGCGGCAACCACCTCGGGGCTGGCGAGATAACACGATGCCTTGGTGCTGCCTAAACCAACAAGTCAGTGCCACCTCAAACAGAAGTAAAAGCTCAGCGGAATTACCCATGCGTCCCTTGTAGGATCTGTTGCTTGCCGATATGCCCACCTCACCTTCTTCTAGCAAGCCCTAAGTAAACGATTAGCAATGAGGTCTAATTATAAACAAAGGGTTTCGAATACTCACACGACCCAAGCCAATGCAAGTAGCACAGCCGGCGGGAAGAAGCTCGGCCCCAGATTGAACAAGAACCTGCCAGTCGCCGGCTTCCTCCGACATTCGTTGTTCAGCCACAGACGCTGGCGCAAGATAGAGCTTGACCCGGGGGTGGATCTTGGCAGGTTTGCCATCGGTACCAGCCTCGCGGAAGACACGAGCGGCAGCTGCAAAGTCCGTGCTCCTGCCATTGGTGCAACTCAAGAGATAGGCTTTGTCAACAGCGATGTGTTCAGTCTCGAGCTTTGCAACAGGGTTTGCGACATTGACCGAGTTGGGTCCGGAAACGAAGGGTGAAAGAGTAGATCTGCGATGTGTTAGAATATTGGGTGTGAGCGACACAAGTGCGTCTCTTGCTTACAGATTCAGATACAACTCTTTCGCGTACACAGCACCAGGATCAGCTACGGGAGAGGTTTCTAGAAGCTCATCAACCCGCTTATGATTTATACGAGACTTAGTAGGGCTATCATTAATTGCTGCAGCTGATGCTCTGGCACGGTACCAGGAAACAAGCGTGTTGTCGACGGGGAAGAGTCCTGGTCAACATGAGTTACTCAGCAAAGTCGCGGCCTGGAAAGAAGACAAACCTGATAGCGCCCCCCATTCGCAAGTCATATTTGAAATAGTTAATCTTTCCGAAACGGATATGCTTGCAAGAGTCTGCTCAGACCCCGTGAACTCGACGCACATGTTCAGCACATCGGACTTGAGGAAGGTGCAGAGCGCAATGATGACATCTTTGCCTGTGACTCCGGGTGGCAAGACGCCTGTAAATGTGACTTTTGCAATCGGCGGGACTTGCCAGAATATGGTCGAGGTCGCAAGAATACTCGCTGCATCTGAGCGAACAATGGCGGTGCCGAGACAGCCGATGCCTCCGTATATTGTCGAATGACTATCACTGGCAACTATCCCATTTGTGAGCGGCCGAGAAGAGACCAATTTATTTTCCCCTTCCTTTTTTTCTGCAAGAATGTAAGCAACATACCTGTAAGTGTTCCTGGCCATGCATAACCTTCTTCAATCATTATTTGGTGGCCAATTCCAGTCTTAGCAGGATCTGTCCCAAGTCAGCTGAATGCTTCGGAAAGTTGCCCCTCGGCGCGGCGAGCATACAGAAATCTATGCCATGCTTGTTGGCAAACTCCTCGATTAGACGGTATTTGCGCAGATTCTGGTCAGATTCGTTCTGCACATCGTGATCAAGTCTGAAATGGTCAGACAAAAAACATGTATACCGAGGTCGGATAGCGAGAAAAAGGTAACTTACGCCATGACAACCTGGCGATTATCGCTGACCGAGATGGCGCCCATTTCCATGAATCTAGACAGATTAATTCGTGTATTTTTACAACAAGTCAACTGCTTACTTAGTAATTACAGGGAACGAGTTGTCGTGGGTCATACTCTTGTGAGGTCTGGCAACGAACTGATGTCAGCTCGATTGTCCGGTGGGCGGACCAGGGCTAGACTAACCGCAGTATCACATAGTCCCCAGCTCTGACTCTCCTGCCTTGGCCGAGGCCATCTGCGTGAAGTTGTACTATCTTCTCGGTAAGTGTCTGTGGGTTCGTTCGAGCGGCGGAGTCTAGGGTGGACTGGAGGTTAGGGGTGTTGGAGCTGGTGTTGAATTGTGATTGCCGGGCCTGTTGCTGTCGGGAACACGTTGAGACATAGCTACGAAACGGAGTCACAGATCCCGGCAACAATGGCGAGCGAGTAATCGAGGCGCGGGCCTGTCGCGTCGCAAGGACGGAGTCATTGAGCCAAATCGCCCTCCGCTAATAAAACACAGTTAGACATGCTGTTGCAGGTTTTCGATGAAAGAATTGGTGGTTGGTAGAGCAACATACAAGCAGAGCCATGGCAGTTGGAAGATGGTGTTAGTAATTCCGACTCGTGTTTTTTCATGGACAACTCTCGAGAATTTCAGGTGATTAGTACCCTGTAGGGACGGATGGTACCCATAGGCCCAATTAAAATAATCCCCCCTGTCCTCCGGGACAATACATAATTACAATCCTACTTGGTACAGTAGTAAGAGCTGCAGGATTCGAACCTACGCAGTTTCCAATCGCAGCCCACAAACACGCCTATGCTACACAAGTCTACGCCACAATTACGATGAACGATGAAGTCGAAGGTTCAATTCCGACAACAAGCATACTAAAGTCTGGGTCCTAACCGTGCACGATCCGAGTAGTTGGTTAGCAGTAGTCGAAATATTGATTAGCCGGCAATAGGGACAGCTACGCATATAGATTGTATCAAAAATAAAACAAAAGATTTTCGCCTTCGGGGTCTTTCGGCAAAGGAGTGTTGGCCGAGTATAGGAACGGATAGTACCCATAAGCCCAATTAAAATAATCCCCCCTGTCCTCCGGGACAATACATAATTACAATCCTACTTAGTACAACCCCCGAATTTTGCTGCGGGGCACAGAATTTCTATGCCCCGCGCCTAGCAATCATAGCAATGCTAGTGCCCGCGTTTGCCAAGTGAAAGAGCAAGTCTATTCGGGTTATTGTCCTACTTTTCCAGCTGTACACCAGCTGCCAGCCGACCGCCGGCCCGGCGTGCTACTACTTCAATTTCTCAATATTTGATAGGCGAGTGGAACCAGGGGTTCTTACGGACTTGTCACCTTTAGGTGAATTCACCACATTTGAGTGGTCTATGCGTAGCTAGATATGCACTAGTCCCGATTAAGCGACTGTTGCAACTTAAATAGCTGTTCTGACTCTCCATCAGAACCTTACGCAATTCATCTTCTTTACAACTTCATATTTTGACCCCATATTACAACCCATCAATATTATTGCAAAAACAGCAGAATCAGTTCCATTAGCTAATTGAGTGATTCCCGATTAAGTCGATTGATCGTACGATTAATACCAGTCAATTTGGCTCCAATACATGTCTCATTAAGCTGAATTTTTCTCTGAATCCACGTTTGTGAGGTCCATCCGGCTGTCATCAACGATCCCGATGTTGGTGCCAACGACTAGTTCCTCGCCAAATCTACTGCTGTTGACGGCTCTCTGAAGGTCTCGTTGATGCCCAAGCAGTGCGATTGGCAAGATGGGAGCTGGACGGGTCAACGCAGCTCGAGCGCTACTGGGAGGAGGCATGGGAGGAGGTACGGGCTTATTCTTGCTGCCTTTCGGCCCCCCATGCCACTTGGATTGTTGCGAAGTAGCAGGAGCTTGTGTATGAGCTCCTCCTCCTCTTCTTCTTCGTCATCATCTATAATAACAGCCTCCCATTGAGACAGTGTACGCTTGATAGATGGGTGTAGAATTGCTTTCCACCAGAGCCTGCTTTGCTTTTTAAGACGCTCTTGAATCTGGAGGCCTATGGAATGGTGACAGCGCCATTTCTCGGTCTTCCGCGTAGTCTGGCTATACGGGAAGCTCGGATTTGAATGAAGTCATCGAGATCGACTTAATACATAATAATTGGTTAGTGTTGATTCAGGAACAGCAATGAATTTTATCTCCCGAACCAGCAGACCAAAAAAAGACCCATAAAAAGTGTGGCGTATTTTTTAAGGCTGTGTCAAATGGTCTGTGCTTTTGTACATGTGGGTTTTTTGTGGGGAGAGGGTTCAGGTCCAGAAATGCTGGTATGTGTGGT
>NQIM01000403.1:0-38224 GCA_003426235.1 Xylaria polymorpha | reverse complement strand
CACCACCACTAATAACCCACCTCTACACAGCCGATCCCTCAGCACACGTCTCGACGGCAAGATCTACATCTACCCATCTCACGACCGGGAGTCGGACGTAGCCTTCAACGACAACGGGGACCACTTCGACATGACAGACTACCACGTCTTCTCAACCAGCACGCCGTCACCCCCCTACACCGTAACCGACCACGGCGCAGTCCTGCGGCTGGCCGACGTCCCGTGGGCGTCGAAGCAACTCTGGGCCCCCGACGCAGCCTTCGCGAACGGGAAGTACTACCTGTACTTCCCGGCGCGGGACGCGGCGGGGATCTTCCGGATCGGGGTCGCCGTGGGCGATACTCCAACCGGCCCGTTTGTAGCAGACCCCGAGCCGATAGCGGGCTCGTTCAGCATCGACCCAGCATCGTTCGTGGACCCGGACTCCGGGGACGCGTACCTGTATTTCGGGGGGCTGTGGGGCGGGCAATTACAGTGCTACCAGAGCGGCTCGACCGACACGCACGGGGTGCCCTTGTTCGATGCCACATGGTCAGGCGCGCAGGAGCCCGCGGGGGCAGGGAAGGCGGCATTACTCCCGAAAGTAGCGGTTCTGAGCAGCGACATGCGGAGTTTCGCGTCGCCGGCGCGGGATTTGGTGATACTGGCGCCCGAGATGGGGGAGGCGATTGCGGCCGACGATCATGATCGGCGGTTCTTCGAGGCCGCGTGGATGCATAAGAGGGGGGATAAGTATTACTTCAGCTACTCGACGGGGGACACGCATTACCTCGTCTACGCCATCGGGGACTCCCCGCTGGGTCCGTTCACGTACGCTGGGCGGATACTGGAGCCTGTGCTTGGGTGGACGACGCATCATTCTATTGTTGAGTTCGAGGGTCGTTGGTGGTTGTTCTATCATGATTGTGAGATTAGTAAGGGCGTGACCCATTTGAGGAATGTTAAGGTGAGGGAGATATTCTATGATGATGAGGGGAAGATTTTGCCTGTCAAGTTGGAGTAAGGAAGTCAATCACAGGGGCTGAGGTGGACGCCCGTCGGTCTAATCGTATATACCTAGGTCTGCAAAATCTGCGAAATCCAACGTTTTCTATTCTTCATATTATTTCTGGGAGGAATTATGGTATAAAGGGATCCTTAAGCCAGTGTATATGAGCTCCCGAGAGAAAATTTCTAAAATTTCAATTACTTTGCATCTTCAATGAAGACTTCTCGAAACCGTCAACTAAAATATTGCGACGATTCATAGTGCCCCCGTCTATCAAATCTCCGTCACGCCTAATGTAAGTCGACGAAGAGAATCTTCATATCTCCCAGGGCTATGGTCCGTCATCATGCTGGCGCCAAAACGCACTTCTCTAAAATGAGTCTCGACGTCGCGGATGTATTTTAGCACAATCCGTGTAGCGGGCTTGCCTAGATCCTCAATCGTCTCCTGCGTGAATGCATCTCTTCTCATGACCGACGTGCTCTCTACTTTAAACACTTCGCCTGGAGGGAGAAGTTTGGAGCTCATCATGCTGACACGCAGAGTCTTAAGCGCGACGAAGCCCCAATGTTCATCGTCTTCGCTCGCCTGCTCTGTCGGGTTGCTGTACCACTTGTCTGCAAGGCCAGAACGCAATCCTTCCCAGACGCGCCGCTTGACTTCAGCTTTGGCTTCGCTATTATCGCTTTTGAATGCCAAGGCAAGAGCTTGAAAGTCATGCAGCACCCCTAATGAGAGGTAGGGAACCATATCATTTCCGTGAACCGTGCTGGTTATTAGGCCCCTGGTAGCTTGTTGAAGAGAGGGTGACATGGTTGCTGGTGGCCCGTAGGCATATACATGAATAGGCCTGCCAGATGGCAAACATATAGAAGCTGACGCCGAGGGTGAGCCCGCGTCGCGAAGAAGTTTGGGATGCTCCATGGCAGAGGTAAGAAATCCAGTCCCAACGGACGAAGGCTCTGCCAACATAACACCGAGTAGAGCTGTAACCGCGCCGCCTAATGAATGACCGCACAGAACCAGTCCATAATCTGGGTATTCTTCTAGAGCCGCCTTAATCGTGATCAGCACTCGTCCGTCACCGCCATATAGTAGTCGCCGTGCCGACGCATGGATTCCTTTATGAACCTTGTAGGCCTTGCCCCTCCAGGTTAGATCGTCATACTCGCACATCATATCGGCAAGCACGTCTTCAAATCCCAGGGTCCCTCTGCACGTGAGAACCACGGCTTTGGACTCTTCATCAAGAGCCACAGTATGGACAAGGGGTATACCTGTGTCAGTAGAGCCAGTTGAGTCGGAACCTCCTTGAGGATCGACGAAAGATGCGAGTAGAATACTATCATGTGGTAGTTTCGCATGGTGAGCAAAAGAACGGACATCATAGTGAATCTCGTCTGCAATGTTTTGGGTAGGCCGATCTTTAGAAATACCCATGAGCTTGAGAAAGTTGTATCCATAAACCGCTGACGCATATCGACTGTACCGGGTAATGTTTCGTAAGAAGTGGAAATCGGGGAACATTCCTCTGACCTCTCCGGATCGCCGTAGAGAGTCGAGGGCCATCGAATCTCCATAAGCGCTTTTCGCATGAAAGGCAGAAACAACTAGGGACGTTTCGGAATCGTGGGTTTTAAGTGTATATATACTAGGAGTATACACGCTGGGCGCTCGGGAGGCTCCCTGGCGACGAGTTCGTTGAGGCGATAGTATGCTGGAATCTGCACCGAACGCGTGTTTTTGTTTTAAAGGGCTGTTGCTCGTACATGGCTCGTTCTGCCGAGGTGGCGAGGGAGACCGACTTTCAAACGAGCGAATGGAAATAGTATCCGTCAAAGATACTAATGAACTCCTCCGGGGGTCTTGTGTAGGCAATACCGGTGGTCGAGCAGGGCTCTTATAGTTCCCAGAATTTCCCAAAGACCCAAGGTCTCTCGATGAGAAAAAGTTGGGGTTGCCTCGTTGGGGTGCTCGAGGGGCCTCGCGATTCATTGGTATACTGGTGCTCCTCTCGGGCACTGCGGGCTTAAGAATTGTATTTGAGGGCTTATTCTGGGAATATTTATGGCTCGCTCGAGCAGGTTTTGTGTTGGGTTTTAACTTGATACCTGTAAGGGTGTCTGAGCTAGACTCACGACTGAGGAGACCGGGGAATATTGGATTAGAACCCTTCTTAAGGACGCCTCGAAGGCCAGTCTTTTTGTCCCCGCGCTTGGGTAGATTACTATCCAGCTTTTTGGGTGCCTTCTTGTTCACGGGTGCAACGCTGCCTGAGGGTATTTGGACAGTGAGATCTTTCGGAGTTTTGCGTGGGGTATCTAATGGCGTCCTTGTTTTCTTCTGGTTTGCGGTACGTCCATTTGTACCTGGCGCCCATCTTGTAAGGGATACTTCCTTGGGAGATGCATCCGATGACTCTTCCGACACTGATCCAGACCGGTGCATGAGACGATCGTTCGCAACATTGACGCTTCCCTTAGCTGAAGATGCAGTTGCTGGGCGTGCAGATTTCAAAAGCGCAGGTGTAGAAGCATTAAGCCGCTTAAAGCTGAAGTTGGTCGGTGAAACCGGCTGCCTGTCGTTTTCGTTATTAAGCTCCTCTGCCGAGGATCGAGTCTTGAGTTCGCGCTGGTTGTCTTCTGACGTGTTTTGTACCCGATTCCGGCTAACTTTATACACAACTTGATAGTGGGAGGCCTGTTCCGGGCTGCTTCGAAACGACTGATCAGGATGGCAGACTTCGCTTTGCACAAGGCCAAGGTTAGGAAACGACGGGATAGATAATCCCGATGCTCCCATGATATCCACCGTCACCATTTTGGTGGTAGTAGTCGACGTAGAGATGGATACTCTCGCACCCTCTGGTAGTGACTTTACGATCTGTTTTCTTATTTGAGCCTCGAGTAGATCATCCTCTTCATTAGCGTTGCTTCGCTCCAAACCATGTTGTTCAATGGCGCGGACCGCATCGTTCGCATCGGTTGGTCCGGAAGATTGGACCCTATTATAATTGCGAAAGCCATCTTGAAGTGTGTCTACACGCTCCCCATCATTGAGGACGATGACGTCCCATATGATTTCTTCATGTCCTAGGCGACGAGCCTCTTCTTGCATCAACTTTCGGCACCTGTTCTGGAGGTATGCGAGGCCGCACAGGCCAAGAACTAAATCCATAACGCCGACCTTTTCACCTTCGACGCCGGTGGCGGGGTTCTGAAATTCTCTGCGAACGAGGGTAATAATGCTCGCTATGGCCCTGGACGAATCGGTCGACCCGAAGAACTGGTCAAGGATGGAACAAAATAGTTGGGAGATTTGCGAAACAGTCGAGACGGTAGCCCCTAATGTGTGGAAGCCAGCAGCAGTCCAGAAAACAAGTCGCGACATGGTCTGATGCATGCTTTCCAGACTTAGCTCTAGTATAGATTCAGCATCGGCGCGAGAAAGCTCTGACGGCGATCGAACGAAGACATCGCGGCCAGCCCTGTTTAGTATTCCGTCGAGCACGTGTCTTCCCAATTCAAGACTCGAGAGGGTGGTAATCTTAGCAGCGCCGATACTATAGCCACTGATGGTGGCACCAAGGCGGATAGCAAAGGAAGTCGACCTTGTAGCAAAACTCACGGCATTTGCCACGGACCCTGGCAGAAGCGTGCCGGCGGGAAGCAGCGTGGCTGGTTTTTCCCGGGGAGTGTCGTCATTTTGCACATCGACGAGGGGATCTTGCTGTTCGACTTTGTCCTCAACAATACCGAGCCCCATGGCTTCCAAGAGTTGGAGTATGAGCACTCAATATGGTAGGTTAAGTAATCGCCTTTAGGGGTCATTCGATATTCGCGGCGGACCGAAAAAAATAGAAAGCAAAGTAGGAACAAAATGTATTGAAACTTAGTACTCTTCTAATAATGATAGTGATGGTAATAATAACAACAGAAATGTGGTCCTAGATCGGAATGGCGGTCATAGATAGGACGGAATGCGTGACGCGTAACAAAACTGGCTGCAGTTCGACATAGCGACGACAAGACATTTGAGATTTGATGATTTTAGAGGGAGCGTAGTAAGATGAAGCTTCGGTTGTGCATTGACAAGTGATAGTTTCGGTGATATCTATTATCCATGACGAATTGAGAATGCGAAGGACGCGGCAACGAGTCGCTAATAGCAGTATGGTCGAGGTCCATGATCCTCGCTTTTTTCACATGTGATCGTCGGTGGCGACATTGGGAAACCAGTGAAGGGGATGGGCCAAGCCAGCAATGGTGGACATCCATCGGTCTGCTAGTATACCTAGGAAACCTTTACCATTTCGTCTAAGCATAAGCATCCAATCGCGATGACTTACATTGTCGTGCTATTACCCAGGCTAGCTTCAATAGATCTGAAACCAGTTGAGACCGAGGATAGCAAGAGGCTTGCATAATGATGGGGATGGAGATGCGGAGTTGAATTCCCAACAAGCACCGACTGGTATGCTCATCTCTGCACCTGGCTTGACAGCTGTCAACCATAGATGAACAGCCACGATCCGATGGGAGTAGTATCCAACGACTCCCGGGTACCTACTGTGGTGACAGGTCGTCTAGGTATTACGATTAATTAATAGGTACTAATCATTCCCTTTTGAGCGCCATAAATATTCGCCTCCAAAGGCTTTGAGGCCTATGAAATGTGATTATGGCGACGTGTGTTTATTTCTTGCCCGTCATTCGCCAACTCCAAGGCTCGTCATAATTTTTTTTACAGCCTCCAAGCACAGGGGCCGGATGTCGAGAACAAGAGCCCTGGAGATGTGCTGGCTGCTATTCTTAGAGTCGGCATCCGCTCGGCTCAGCTCCGGCTGCGGGCTCACGGGTTCTGCCGGCTATGAGGCTAAGCTCCCCTGCAACCCGTGAAAATTAGGGGGTCATCATAGGGCTTCACAGCGTGTGATAGGACCGATAGCTACTGGTATCAGCCCGTAACGCGGCCAGCTCGTATTCCCTTGGGTACCTCTAGAGGTATACCTATTCCCGATTGTGCTGTCGTCCAAAGCCATTGAGCCATTGTTTGCGGCGTCGTCAAAAAGGGACCGTCGACGTTGTCTCACCTCGATCGATCCTCTCTTCTTGTTAGACTTCCTCGTCATATCTGTAGGCATCATCGTCGTCATCATTATTATTATTATCATCCTCACTCTCCGTGCTTAGTTTGTTATTTCCGGAGACCATTCCCCCATCAATTGACTTTAGTCAGGGCTATTTATTGCTTTCGCTTCGGCTTCGCACGCAGACAGACCAACAGCTTCGGCCGTCTTCAATTGGGATCTCGCTCACCCGCGTCCCCCAATTGCGCCTCATTACCTATCCTAATCACTCTCCCCGGCTACCTTGTACACCTCCTCTCCCAATGCAAATCACCATGTCTCAGTCGGAGCAAGGACTCTTCTCGTCCGACCTTATAGCACCCACCGTTGCGGCCGTGTTGCCTGAGGGCTATATCGCCCGCTCCCTGCGTCTCTCCGACTACGACACCGGCTTCCTCGATTGCCTGCGGGTGCTCACAACCGTCGGCGAGATCACCAGGGAGGCCTTCAACGAGCGATACAACTGGATGTCATCCCAGGACACCTACTATGTACTAGTCATCGAGGATACAAACACTGGCAAGGTCGTCGGCACCGGTAACCTGCTTGTCGAGAGGAAATTGTAAGTGCGGCGGAGCAGAGCACTTCTCTCATCCCCAGCAGTGCATTGTGGCTAATTGCCTCGATCCACAGTATCCATAATCTTGGCCTCGTCGGTCACATCGAAGATATCGCCGTCGCGAAAGACCAACAAGGCAAGAAGCTCGGTCTTCGCCTGATCCAAGCCCTCGACTTCATCGCCCAGAAGGTCGGTTGCTACAAGTCGATCCTCGATTGCAGTGAAGCAAACGAGGGCTTCTATGTCAAATGCGGCTTCAGACGGGCCGGCCTGGAGATGGCCCACTACTACGAGAGCAAGAAGTGATGACCAGGCCGAGGCCGCTTGAAAAGAGTAAAGATGGAAATAGAGGAGGATACCTACATATTGATGCCGAGACAAACTCAGCCAGCCGGAAGACAAACAGACACAGGGTTAGAAGTCTAGAACGAGCAGTAAACGGGACAAGAGCATTATAGAGCATCCCGGTTTGATTACCCCGACATGGATGGGGTGGGAATGGGTGGTATACCTACAAGTTCGCGGAGTTGGGGCGTGATGCGCGACGCTCAACCAGGGATTTGTGTCTGGGCACCTGCAGTTCCGAGTGAGCAATACTTATATGAATATACCTAGTTTAATAAACGAGACATGCAGAAAAAGGCACACACAAAGTTAAGACGGGATCCGGTAGGTAATTGACACTATGTTACATTGACAGGACCTAATACGCCGAGACCGAGATGCAGATCTGGACTTGGATTTACATTTAGATTCCGGGGAAATTCTACCAGGCACGGCGAATGTCACGGTGGCCGCCAAGGTCAAGGCCAAGGCCACGGCCTTTCGTCCTACCCGGGACCGAATCGTCGGGTCCGACTTCCACCGACTACACGGTGAGGGCAGGCATCGGCGTACTTAATGCGGGATGGGGATGATGCAGTCGATAGTCGATGGTCGATGGTCGATGGTCTCGTTGTTCGAAAAGCAGGGTCGAGAGACATCAGTGAGACTGTCTAGGTTATAGCTGTCACTCAGACCGAACCACCGGTCATCTGTACAGTACCGAGTGTCCCTTCGGAGTGGATGCAACCTCTCTCTGTGTGTGCAGTACAGTACACCTACATCAATACTTAGGTATATCCGATGGTACCTTCACCTCAAGATTTAACCGACTGCCTTATATACGCCATGCCTTGTGTACAAATTACATATGTAGATATTCCCCTCACTACATCTATTGTACTCCGGCCGTCAATTCCATCCATGAATCTCCTCCAAACCACTATTGGTGCATGATGCATCCCAAGCTCCGGAGCTGCATCCGGATATCCCCAATCACGGCTTACGGCTCAGCCAGCTGTGTAACAACCGACATAGCACCAACAAGAACCTTGAAGGTAGGAAGGTGGAGTTGGGCTATTCACGTGGTTGCCGGTTGCCGTGATCGTGGTTGGGTAGGTAATGATGTTTGTAGAAAAGAACGAGTCGTTGAGATGGTAGTCGCAGTCGCAGTCGCCGAGGGGGAAGCCCGTACACACTGTGCCGCGTATCTTCCCAGCATGGTCAGAAGGAGGTAAATAAATAAATAAATATTGTGTTCCCAGCCGAGTAGCTGTTCAGTCGTCGTCTTACAAGACAACCTTGATCATACAAGTCGCCAAGACCAACATCACGTCGTCGTGTTACAACAACTTCAACTGCAACGAGAGTATGTAACTATAACCCCTACCTAACAACCTAATCTCTCAATGGCTATGATCAAGCATGGAATTGGTGAAGGTGAAGGTGTGAAACACGGCTCACCTTACTGACTAACCGGTTTACTGTAGAAGCCGAGACACAAACTGATACCTCACTTCATCATCATCTGTCATTGCTTTTGCAGAATTTCAGGGGCATCTTAAGCCAGCAACCCTCCTTCCCTCCCTCTCCTCTCTACATACATCAAAGAATTTCGTCAAAGGCTCCTTTTTTCCAGGGACCCCTGGAATATATATCAGGCTTTGACAGTGCAGGTGGCCAGCAATCACCCAGAACGAAGAAACTAGAACCAAGCACAGTACAACACGATGCCATCCCAACTCCAACTCCGCGGCGGCCCCCCCGTCGCCGCCACCGACTCCTCCTCCTCCTCTTCCTCCCGTCCGGCCCCAGAGAGTTGGCTGATGGGCAGAGAAGCCTTCGAACGACACATGCCCCACCACGCTGGGATCAAGGAGCTCTGGGAGACCAAGTGGAAGATGCCATGCGAGAAGAGCGTGTACCCCTTCCACGACGGCGCATACGAAGACTTCGCCCCCATCTTCGCCGACCTGATCCGCGACGGCGTGAACGACGGGTACTCTCCCGCCTACACCGAGGCCTTCTTCCCGACCGCCGAAAAGCTCGAACGAGCCGGGACCGTCGCCGGGACCAAAAAGGAGGCCTCGGCGCTATACCTCCGAGCTGCATGCGTCCTACGCATCGCCCGGTTCCCCTACGTCTCCGGGTTTCCGGAACCCAGCTGTCCCGTGAAGTGGCGTGCCTGGGAGATGCAGAAGGACATATACATGAAGGCCGCGGCGCACTGGGACCAGCCGGTACAAGAAGTCGAGATCCCGCACTCCCGCGCCGCAGGAGGCGATCGGCGCGTCATCCCCGCGTACGTGCGCATGCCTATCGTCGAGGACACCGTCACGGTCCCGAGTGTCTTGCTATTCACCGGCCTCGACGGATACCGGCCGGACAACACGACACGGTGCGACGAGTTTCTCTCGCGCGGGTGGGGCGTCGTAGTCCTCGAGATCCCCGGCACCGCCGACTGCCCGGCGGACCCGGCGGACCCGGTCGCGCCGGAGCGCCTCTGGGACTCGGTGCTGGGGTGGATGCGCCTCGACGGCCGCTTCGACATGCGCCGCGTCATGTGCTGGGGGCTCAGCTCGGGCGGCTACTACGCCGTGCGCGCGGCGCACACGCACCGGGAACGGCTCCTCGGCGTCGTGGCGCAGGGCGCGGGATCGCATTACTTCTTCGACCCGGCGTGGCTCCGCAAGGCCGACGGGCACGAGTACCCCTTCAAACTACTCCCCGCGCTGGCGCAGAAGCATGGCTATCAGGATGTGGACGAGTATGTCCGGGTTGCGAAGGGCAAGTTCTCGCTCCTCGAGAATGGGATCTTGGAGATGCCTTCTACTCAGTTGCTGCTAATTAATGTGAGTGAATATAAATCCCCTCCACCTGTTGCTGCCCACTGGAGTTGGATGGGTGGGTGTATCTCCTCCGGGCTTACCGCTAATTGTTTTTTTTTCCTCGCAGGGCACACAAGATGGCCTCATGCCCATTGAAGACTCAATGCTCCTTTTTGAGTACGGGTCACCCAAAGAGGCGAGATTCTTCCCAGGCGCCCTGCATATGGGTTATCCCTTGGCGAACTCGGCCGTCTATCCGTGGATGGAAAAGGTGATGCTCGCTGGGCAAGTAAGCGGCGGCGTACAGAACTTGAAGAAGAAGTAGGACTCCTCAGGCGACGGTGAATTGTAGGGCTTTTAACTCTTTAGCTTGCACTCCAAAACACTAGCTGGGTAAATATTCTAGTATAGATTAGATGCTACGATATGGTTGGGTAAGGCGGCGAGGCCAGTTAGGCTCGATTCGTAAGAGGGGTATTTAGAGATAGTATTTGTTCGCTTTGGCTCACTTCGAGTCGGAGGCTGTATAGACGCATCTCTATACATGGCGCAATTCTTCAAGCTTCTTTAGCCCAGAATTACTACGTGCTTGATGAGGATTCATTCGTGATTTCGTGAATTTTCCACCCGGCATATCGAGACCGCCAACCCATGCACTCTCAGTCAGCGCCCCTACCGCCCCATCCACCCACCATCCACAACGAGCGTATGCCCGCTGACATAGGCACTAGCCCTGCTCGCCAGGTAGACGACGCTGCCCTTGAAATCCTCCGGAGTCCCCCACCTGCCCGCGGGGATCCGCGCACTGATGCTCGCCAACCTCTCCGGGTCATTCAGCAGCGCCGTGTTCATCTCCGTCTCGATATACCCGGGCGCAACGGCATTGACGGTGATGCCCTTGTCGGCCCACCCGTTCGCGAGCGACTTGGTCAGCTGCCCCACGGCCCCCTTGCTCGCGGCGTACGCGGGCACGTTCAGCCCGCCTTGGAAGGTCAGCAGAGAGGCGAAGTTGATGATGCTCCCCCTGCGGCCGGTGGTGGGGGAGGGAGGGAGAGAGAGCATGTGTTTTCCTACGTCCCGGCAGAGAGTGAAGACGGAGTTGAGGTTTACTTGTAGCACGGCGTTGAAATCTGCGTCCGGGAAGACTTCGCTTGGGTGCCGGATTTGGATCCCCGCGCAGTTTATTAGGATTCGCACGACGTGTCCGTCGGAGAGGATTTTGGGGACGTAAGGCGGACACAGAGGCTGGTGAGGATAGGTCTGCGATGTAGATTTGCGCTTTGCGGCCTAGGGTATTCTATTGCTTTTGGGTTTCGGTTGCGGTTGGGGTGCGCTGCGGTGTGGTGTTAGTGATGGAGTTCTTGGGGGGGAAGAAAAGTTGAAAGGACTGCGTGGATTGTGGATAGGTTTTGACGTACTTGGACGAGCAGGATATCGGCGCCTGCTTCGGCGAGCGCGATTGCGACGGCTTGTCCGATGCCTCGTGTTCCGCCTGTCACGAGCGCTGTCTCGCCCTTGAGTGAGAAGAGGGCCTCCATTTGGTGTTTGCTTTAAGGTTTGGTGGTCGTGTTATGTTATGCGTCTCCGTCCTTGCGATAATTAACTGTTTAGCTTTCTAGTTTAGTTAGATAATTGAGTACATAGAAAGCGCGAAGTTCACATTTGATGTCCAGATTCTCATGATTGATGTGTGCTGCCGGTTGGATTTACCCCAACCTTTTATCTACCTATATAGCTGGCATCCCGCGTCACACATGCATGTAACTTCTCATCCCGGCTTCGGGCGGGTTACGTGGATCCTCGCTTTTCGATGGTCCACTGTTGTTTCGCTGCTTAGAGCTGAAGTTGTACTTGTGAAGAATAGTGAGAGAACCTAGCGACTAGAGCCGGAGGGCGATGATACCTTATCCACTTGCGAATTGAAAGCCATGTTGGGTCAAAATCGCCGAAGGTACGATATATAAGATATGGGTATGTATAATAAAGTGGGAAATCTGTATTGCCAGAGATTTATACCTTCTGCTGGCGTATTTCGGGAAATAAAGTAATTATAATTGCCTAACTATCGCGGAGAAATACTACCATATATACCGTTAAACCTCACGGAGGTTTAACGGCGTCGTTTTTCCTCCGTCACACTAACGCTATGCGAATATTAAATACTAGGTTAGCATCTAACAAGTCAAAATGTTGATGAAGTGGTTATAGGCCAAATTTTAAAAGCTGATTTCTTAGCTCGACATGGTCTCTACGTTGGTCTAGTACCTGGATTTGGCCATCCTGAGTTTTCGACATTGAAGTTGGTAATACCAGGATACATAGTATAACTAGGAGGGAAGTGTCCTTAAATGAAGCAGGTAACAATTCTGTTAAGACACAGAAACACTCTGTTCATGGCCCAAGTTGTCTCACGTCTCCGACTTAAGTATAGCAGCGTCTATCTCAACTTTATCTTTGTTATTCTACATAGCCGAAACCCCCCTCACAAGTTCCAGGAATTCGGAGAAGCGCGGGGTACTGTATCTGACACGAAATGTTGGGGTAAAGACCCCTCCATCTCCGAGCCATCAACGCTAACCTCGTCAGCCAAGAACGGCAATTTCCAGCGAGTCTAACCATCCCCAGGCAAACCCCGCTCAGGCGTTCGCGGTTTCAATGCCCCGCGATAGGGTGTTTTCATGAGGTACAGTAGCTAGCTTCTTGGGATATGGATGTAGTTCTTGGGTGAAGAAGAAAATATGAATTATCTCGTTTTCTATTGGTTTGGATACACGAATCCGAATCCCCGACGGGAGAGATTTCGATATCGGACGCGGTATAACAATGCCAAATGACACATGACGAAACTTCACGATCTTGTCCCTCCAGCGATTTATTTTAACATTTGTTGGCTTCTTTTCAAACCTAATTAATGATAGCATTAGTTCTGCCCCGTCTCAATCTGGAATTTTCCCTCTTAATTGATGTCTCATTCATAAAGTGATAACCCTCAACCCCAACGGAAGCCCCAGCTACCTATTCGTATCTCAGGGGGCAGCCTTTACCCTAGAGTTCCCCTCCGAGCCAAAAGATATTTAGATACTCGAAAACACCCATCATGAGTAGTAATACGCAAGTTGATGCCTCCGTGCTACACGGGGCGAAAGACCTGCGTATCGTAAGTTTATAGCCTTTAATAATATTCTCTCATCATCAATTAGCAGCTCACACGTAAACAGGAACAACGCACCCTTCCACCCCCTTCCGAATCAGAAGTTCAAATCGCAGTCTCAGCCACAGGACTATGCGGTTCAGATCTACACTACTACAACCACTTCCGAAACGGCAACATCATCGTCAAAGAACCACTAACGCTCGGCCATGAGTCAGCGGGCGTAGTAACAGCCGTCGGTTCTTCCGTGACGAACCTACAGCCCGGCGACCGCGTGGCGCTCGAGGTCGGCCTGCCCTGCGAAGCCTGCGAGTTCTGCCTCCAGGGGCGGTACAACATCTGCAAGGCGATGAGCTTCCGCAGCTCGGCCAAGAGCGTGCCGCACGCGCAGGGCACGCTGCAGACGCGCATCAACCACCCGGCGCGATGGGCTCACAAGCTGCCGGAAGCGCTCTCCCTCGAGCACGGCGCGCTGATCGAGCCGCTGTCGGTCGCCATGCATGCGCGGTCGCGCGCGGCGCTGAAGGAAGGCAGCTCGGTGCTGGTCCTCGGGGGCCGGCGCCGTGGGACTGCTCTGTGGTGCCGTTGCTAAGGTCGCTGGGGCCAGGACTGTGGTTATTGCGGATATCCTCCCCGAGCGCACCGAGTTTGCTGTTCGCAATGGCTTTGCGGATGCCAGGTTCACCGTCCCCATGGCGAGGCCGCAGACCATCGAGGAGAAGTTGGTTTATGCCCAGGATGTCGCGGAGAAGATTAAGGGAGTCGAGGTTGGGGTGTGAGGTGGTGAGGTGGATGTCACGTTTGAGTGTACGGGTGTTGAGTCGTGCATGCATACTGCTATATATGTAAGTCTTCGAACTTCTTTTCTCGCCTCCTCCTGTCGGTCGGGTTTAAGTCAATTTGCCCTCGGGATAAGGTCGAACGATGAAGTACTATGTTCTAGTGCATGTTAACGAAACCTAGTCCACGAAACCCGGAGGCAAAGTCATGATCATTGGCATGGGAACACCGATCCAGACCATCCCTATCTCCGCCGCGTCGCTGAAAGAGGTAGACCTCGTGGGCGTCTTCCGGTACGCAAATACCTATCCCGCAGCTATCGAACTACTAGGGAGCAAGGATGAGCGTCTGCCGGATGTCGGTAAGCTCGTGACACAGAGGTTTAGAGGGCTGAGCAAAATTCCTGCTGCTTTCGACATGGCGGGCAAGGTTAAGGACGAGCAGGGTAATCTTGTCTTAAAGGTCATGGTTAACACGAGTGACGGGGAGGCGAGTTCGTAGTCAACTACGGGATGGAATTGTTTAGTTCGTTTTAGGATTCCTTCGCGACTCTAACGGTTGATTGGGCACCTTCTAGCAAGGAAGACTTCCTTGCAGTACCCTAATTGAACAACACTGGCGGCGTGTTTTTTCTCCGTGTTGTCAACACGGGAACTTGCACTTGTAGAAACGCGAATCACAGATACAATATCCATGGGAATTTGACGTGAAATCACATATTCGAACTTGCAGCATTCTACCAACCCTGCCCCTTTACTTCCATCGTCGTATATAACACTTGATTCCTCGTCCTAGTCTCTTGTGCCACCTCCTCCGTCTCCCTTTGGAAGAACCACCGGACGAATATGCCTTGGAACTAATCCTCTGGTTAATCTCACGAAAAATCTGTATGATGGAGTCGTTGTCTTTCCATTCCTTTTTCACCGCGCCACGCTCTTCGAGATACCTAATTATTCTCATCAATTCCTGTATAGTTTCATCACTTAGGTTACTTTCATCAGGGCGGTCCTTAAAGAACTGGTGGGTTTGATTGAGGTGGAATAGTAGCGTGCAAACACCCGCTGCTATATCGAGACAATTGGGATACCAGGACAATCCGATCTCATCGAGTTGGAGCTTCCTGTATCCGAGTTTACCGGTTTGTAATAGCGTGGGTGCATTGGGGTTCGCGCCTGTCAATAGTACGGCCTCCATGATTAGAATGGAATTAAAGATCCACACGTTCCCAAGCGTCCACGCGGGGGATTCCTCCCACAAGAACCATTCCCATAAGGTCATACCATTATATATCTCATTAGGGTCGCACGCCTCATCGACCAAGTATTTTATGGTTTCGGCTTTGCGCGGAGACACGGGTATTAGAGCATATCCTAAGAGAGGAAGTCCCGTTTTAACCAAGACCTTGCGGCCTTCGCTGGCCACCTGGTTTTCAATGTAGCGCTTCAGACCATACTCGGCGGCAAATGCCATCAAAGAACCATGTGAATTATCTAAGAGGGGCCAAAATGACACTTTTGCCCTGCAGAGCCAAAATAATTTCAGGTTTCGACACCAGGCTGACCAGTGGTGTTTGGGATCCAGAATGCAGCCTTCTCTCGGCCACATGTCTCTCCATGTATCGGGACAACGGTATACTAGAGGCATCACACCATGCATGGCTACATCCAACTCATGAAGAAGATCTGAGTAAGGTTGCCTTGTTTCCAGCTCCGTTGAATTGGCACGTGTCCCTGCAAGAATTGCGAGACTTGTGATATTTTCCCAAATATCACCCGAAGGCTGTCTGTAAGTCTTAATCACCAAGATGACACTCCGGAAAAAAGACAACGTAACATCGAATGAAGGATTTAAATGCTTCGCAACGACTTCCGCCCATATATCATCGTGATTGAGGAACTCGTATACCGATCTGTGAATAAACCTCGCCGTTTCTTTAAGCTCGTTCCATGAATCGTCATATATGGTTGAGCGCCGATAAATATTAACCCTGCGCCTCATCTTTTTAGAAGGTGTTGTCTCGATCAATCCCATGCATCGGCTCTTAAGGAGGGCCTGGATTTCTTTTACTCGTTCTCGAATCTCCCCATCCTCAATAGGTTTGACAGAGGTGTTACGGACCATATCGCCGTCAGCATTCTCTGCAAACCATAAGTCCAGAAGTGCCAGTTCCTCGTTTTGCTTAGTCATGCGGGATACGAAAACAAGCAGTCGAGCAGTCTGTGGCTTATACCTAGGATCGATCCTGTTTAACATGGTCATATACAAATCCTGGATTTCTGACGGGAGGTCATCCACCCTCTTCTTCAAGTCGTCAATACTATCGTAGTTCGTCAGACCCTCCATGAGAGACTCGGTCACAACTCGAACCCAAAGGAAGACCCCGAGAGAGCGTTCCACTAATGATTGTAAAAGACTTTTTGCACTCTCTGGATCTTTCTGGGCCATGGCCTCCATCCTCGGATGATTAAGGAGTTTTCCATTTGCGTATCGACGAATATCTTCTTGTGTGAGGTGGTGTACACTCAAAGACGGCCGTCCTTCATAGCCAAGTTCAAATTCTGGTAAGGGGCGACTCGCAACAAGTACTTTGGCATTGCTGTGTTCCTCAAGGGAACGTGTGAGATCTATCAAGCTTTGAACACGCGTCTTAGAAACTGCCGGGTCAAACTCGTCGAGGCCGTCGATAGAGATGAAGAAAACTAGATTGGGGCTGTGACCTAGCAGGTCCTGCATTGCCCTTTTTGCTTCTGGGAGGGACAAATCATTGCGTTCCCTTCCTTCGAGAGCGTCCTGGTATCTGTTTTTGAAGGCAGTAGGAATAAGATCGCGCCTCTGGTCGAGAATTGAGTACAATAAGGACCTGATCAAGCCAATTTTTGATTTTTGATTTTCATCTCCACGGTAATAAAAGTAAAAAGACGCCGCAATTAACTCTCTTTCCCCAGCCCATTGTTGGAGAAGAGCTTGAGTTTGCGGGCTGACGTTGATGAATTTCATCAAGGTGCTTTTTCCACTACCTGGTTTGCCTGTAATCCAATAGGTCTTCGATGTATCTCCGTTGAGAAAGTCTACAAAACTGTCCCACGGCTTTCCCGCTATCTTCGGATCTTCAAAGATCCATCGAAGGGTATCAGCATAGGTTTCCGAAATGGTTTCTTCACGGGAATGTATACTTGAGTACCAGAGTGACTTGAGTATAAATTCCTCCGCTTTCTTGCGAGCGGTCGCGTCGTGCACTTCTGACGGTGATCTGGTAATTGATATCGCGTTGATTCCATCCAGAAGCTGAGTCCCGAGTTGGACAAGCTCTTCATGGCGTCCTCGGCCAATCTCATCGGCGTTGTTGAGCTTTTCGATCATGCGCTTGGTGTCCGCCTTTGATCCGGCGTGTTGTTTTGCAACCTCCTCCAGGGTTGAAAGGATCCGTGAATTATCGCTATCGTGAAATCGGTTGACTTTATCTCGTATGTCTACGAGAATCCTGAACTGAATCTGATCTTTGATGGCGCTGAGGCGCTTTTCTGTCTTTTCTATCTCGCCGGCATCCCACATGCCTAATGCTGCAGCCTTGAAACTCTTCCATTTAGACTTGTCGTCTGTGGTGACCCTCCTAAGTCTCTGAGCGAGATCTCGCCCAATTTCAGCTGCGCGCAGTGACAACTCTTTAAGCCGCTATTGCCAAGTTAGTGCGCAGTTTCACAACCAACCCAGACATCACGAGAGGGTGTTGGCAAGTAAACCGATTGTAGAACAGAATATATCGGGCCGTAAAATAACTTACCTCGTCGTCTGCATCTAATACCTGGCTATCTCCAAACGAGTCGAGTTGTTTCACCAAGTTGGTCGTCGCATCTTCTACGCTCTTCATAACAGTAAACAAATCGACGTTGCGGTCTGTCGCCCCATGTTTGTAGACTTGCTTCGCATCACCCACGAAGTCGAGGGAGAAAACAACAAGTTTGAGGACAATCCCCGCGAGACTGATACTGAGCCCGGCAGCGTCCATTTGTCAAATGACGGGTGGCACGCAGCCAATTGATGATAGTGTAATAAAGCTAGGAGAACAGAGGCAAGATGGTTTCGAGGGCAATATTGGAAGTAATGAGTGCCGTGGTGGAGTGAGAAGGATGATTTGGCTAGATAATATTACCTAGGTAGCGAGAAGCGGAAAAAACCGTATATCAATGCAGGCAGCGGAGGCAGACTTGAGGCAGACAGCCCCGCCCCCAACCGTCGAGGGGCACTCTTGAGAATTTGGAGCGCCTATCATCATAATCTTATGCTCATGATTGGATACAGTTGATGCTTGATGCAGCTTATTGCTTCTACAGCCAAGCCACTCGCTCAATGTGGCGAAGCAGCCAGCCAGCCAGCCAACTGTCAAAGTGATAATGTACCGTGCCCCAAGATGCAAGACGTTGTGAGCGAGGGGTTAGCTATTGATAGGCATTGCAGCAGTAACGTAGGTAATTAACGCAGGAGCTTCCGTGAGGGGCTATATTACACATTGTATCTCATACGGAGGAAAAGCTTCGTCAAGCTTTTCAGCTCTCAACTACATGGTATGGTGTTCCGCAGCTTTTTGTGATGTAGAAAAACGAATCAAGTAGAGCTAAACGACCCCTGGGTAATATTATGAGCACATGGGCGTCAAGTTAACGACTTGTGAAGCGCTGATTCCGAATTCTTGACGCGGGCAATGCAAAATCTCAGCATTGCAAGACTGTGTTAACCCCCTCTTTCCCTTCTAAGCCCACTGTTCTATTGAAGTATACCTAGGTTAGCATTTATGACAGCGGCAGTCAAGCATATACCAATGATTGAAGATGAACACAGCAATTCTCGACCACTTACCTGAGCTACTTTCGTAGGGTTTCCGTATCAAACGATTCCTGTTCCTGCCCTGGTTCGTATTTATTTTTGGGCCACAAGCAGGATGAGTCGGGAGTAAGGACTTCATCAATTAGGACAATCTCGTTGGTAGACTCGTCCAACCCAAATTCAAACTTAGCGTCGGCAATGATGATGCCTCGTTTAGCAGCATAGTCCTACCACGCGCTGCAGTTAGTAATTGCCAGATGAGACAAAGTTCGGCTGATTTTTCAAGATCCTGCAAGAGCAATGAGGTCCGAAACCCGTCTAAAGAGGAACGAAAAAAACTCCAGGGGACTAGCCTGCCCAGCTCTGAAGACCTTTAACGCAAGTTCCTCGATGCGTCTCGCATATTGTTCACCGACAATTTCGATCGCCCGGTCTGGATGAATGTTCTCGTCATGTTGGCCAGCTGGAGCCTTGGTACTTGGCGTATGGATAGGACCGGCCGGGAGAAAAGAGGATCAGACGTGATATTGATGTTGTAGAAGTTATGGAGGGTCTAGTACACAAAGGCACTCTGCCAGTTTCTTTTGTAATCCGTGTGCTCCGCACCTTCCAACACATTGGGTGATACCTGCCCACTCCGGGATCGCAGCGGGATGCCATGAACCGTCCCTTTTGTCATGTATTCGTTCCAAGCGGAACCGGTAAGGTACCCACGAACGATGCACTCCAGTGGGAGCACCTTGTATTTGCGAACTTGCATGGTGCAGCTCGTAAGACAACCCAACTCGCGGTTAGAAAGTCCTACATGCAAGTCGGTGGTGAGGAAATGAGTGCGAAGACCAGGTACCAGCTCAGGAAGCACATTAAACCAATGCTTAGATAGTATGGTAAGAAGAGAGCCCTTCTGGGGCACGCCGTTATTTATGGCAATATCAAAGGCAGATATGCGGTCTGACGTGACGAAGAGAAGCGTATTGTAGTCAATACGTACGAGCCAAAAAGAGAAGATCGTGTATACAGAGACTAAGGTAGACTAGAAGTACCCAAGATCCTCGAAACATCTGCGCAACAATAGGAATCTTAACATACCTACTAGGTAGATTCTTAATAAGCAATGGCAAGGCACATTCAAGCATGCGTGGTAATGGCTGCTTGCGAGAATAGTTGCATGGGGCGTGGTGCTGCAACAATGGTATTGCTTTGGAGAGGGGGAGATGGGATGGAAAGTAAACTCTCGAGAAATATGAGATCATAAGACGCAATAGGGTTATATACCCGTATAATTAATTACTTGTTTGTGACTCATGAAATCGCAAAGTTGATGGTCAGATCGCATAAAATAGAATAGAAACAAAAATGCTAAGCACGTCTATCTATCCCTATATAGCCGTCACGCCCACATTTTTGCGCACTCAACAACACAACACCCCTAGACACCATTCGGCATGCTCCTACCCTCCTTCTTATCAGGGAAGCCGAAGTTGATGCCGAAGGGCGGGTAGACGTAGCGCTCGAGCTTGCCGTCGCGGGCGAGGGCGTCGGAGTAGTCGTTGAGGATCTTCAAGTCGTCGGCGTCGAGGTCGACGATCTCGAGGTTCGCTTTGATGCGCGACTCGGTGACAGACTTGGCGAGGACCGTGGTGCCTCGGGCCACTGCGTCACGACAACGACGACACGTTAGTATCTTATCCCCACGCTGACACGTGCCACGGAGACTCGAGATGGCAACCCGGAAAACTGGACGACATACCGTGATAGCTCAGCAGCACCGTACCCGCACTCACCCCCTTCCGCTCCGCGACCTTAACCACAGGCTCCGACTTCATCAGCGGGCCGCCCGTGCTGCCGAGGGGCGAGTACGCCACGACATGGATGCCCTTAGTCTTGCAGAAATCGACGACTTCCTGCTGGGGTAGGGAGGGGTGGTTCTCGATCTGATTGACGGCGGGGACGACGGTGGCCGTCTTGAGCAACTGCTCGAGGTACGGCAGCGAATAATTACAGACGCCGATGCTCCTCGTCTTCCCCGTGGCGAGGAGGGCCTCCATCTGCTTCCAGGTGGCCGTGTGGTCGTGGTCCCAGGTGATATCCCTCGAGCCGTCGGGGAGCCGGGGGAAGCGGTCGTCGTTGCCGTCCGGGTTCATCCCCACGGCCCAGTGCACGAGGAACTGGTCGACGTAGTCGAGCCCCAGCGCCTTTAGAGACTTGTCCAGGCCGACCTCGGCGCGCGTCGCGTACGTGTTCCATATGTTTTGTTACCACGAAGATCTCGGACCGCGTCACGTACCCGGCTTTGATCGCCGCCTGCTATCCCCTGCCCTACCTCGTCTTCGTTCCCGTAGCAGTATGCCGCGTCGATTAGCTTGTAGCCTACTTTCAGCGCGTATGTTACTGCGGCGGCGACCTCGCCGGGCGCTGCTTGCCATGTGCCTAGTTGGTTGTTAGCGTTGATGCCTGGGAGGGCGTGAGGGGCGGGTGTTGGAGTATCGTGACAAGGAGGGGTCGTGCCCGCGGGGTTCTCGTTGTCGGTTCGAAGGCGCGGGTGATTTAACCCACGACAGAGAAATCGCAGTCAAAAAGGCACTAGAAATATGAAAACAAGAAACTACATACCAAAACCAACAGCAGGCATGTCCTGGCCCGTGTTCAGCTTAAAAGTCGAGGGCGCCATCGTGAATGGTGTTGTGGCTTGGGGGGGTATCAAAAATAAAAGTATGAAAATCTACTTAGATGACAGCAAAGTCTAAGTCACTCTCTAATGTCCAAAATTTGAATGTCGCAGAGGCTACGAAGTACTTAAGACCAGGAATCTCCGAAAAAAAGACGAGATTTAAAATAATGAGGGGTATAACGATCTATCTAGGTACGGGCCAGAAACCGGGAGCCGTGGACATTTAAGTAACAGCGCGGGTCCAACGTCGCGATCCGGCAAAATGAGGCCCGTCGACGTTCGGGATTGCTGCCCCTCATCTCATCTCATCCCACTTTCGCTTTCGCGCTCTCGCTCACGTAGGTAACATGGGGAGGGCTATTTTACTTACTTACAGTAGACTAGGCACAGTTACTGTACATACCAGGTCCACAGGGACGCTTCTGCACGTCACGTCACGTCACCAAATGGGACCCTTGCTTGCTTGCTCGCGCGCCAGATCCGATCCGGGTAAAAAGAGAAGGGTCATTGGCGGGATCTCGGTTTTCACTCGATTGAGCGTGATGGGTGGAGAATGAGAATGGGGGACCATCCCCAACAACTCACTACCGACCTGGCCAAGTTGGGTAGCGATTCGGCGACTAAAATCGGCGAGAAATGCAATATCAGGAGTTGTGTACGCCCACTAGTTCAGATAGTGTACACTAGGTTAGGTCACTGGAGGTTTTTTGGGGGGAATTTACCTGAGTTGTATGTATCTAAGCTGCACTGGGGTGACTTATGACATACCGGTACTTAATAGAAAGGTCCGTGGTTCACACCTTTAAATCGAAGAGCCCCTGAAAGTCTTTTGCTCCTGAAAATTGCTAGCTCGGCGGGATTAACCCCGAGAAGGTGGGTGTTAGATATCTTGGCAATGATCTGCGCGACAACTTGACGAATATGGATGCCAGTCGCGTTTCATCTCAAAGTGATTCGCATATACAGTAAGTCAGCAAGTCTTTGCGACTGGGAATCAGAATTAGACGAGGCGAAGCTGAGTAGGCAAGGCAACCGATTATTGAATGTATTGTTCACCAATGGTACCGTTATCTACATAGTCCTGAAGGGGTCTGCGGCAGGCTTCCGGGAGGCTGGAAAAGAATGGAATTCAACGATGCTTCTCGATATTATCGCATGCGAAACGGAGTAGTGGATAGAAGAAGGTGGGTGCAAAGGACGATGTCGTATGAAGGCCCAGCCATGCATGGTATTATAACAAAATCTAATTATGTAGCCCGCCGTAACACCTCAGCTGCCATGGGCGAGGTGTGTAATGCGCAAACATCAAAAGTACAGTATGGCGGCGTCTTTATTTGTATACATGTCACTCTACTCACTCTAACCAGCAATGAGGACCCAAAGACTATCGAAACTGTTAGCGACGCTGAAACCCGGTGAAATGGGGATGGAGGGGGGGAAGGGTGCGTCGGACTCACAGGAAAAATATCATGAGAACACCAAACATCTTGGCTATCAGCCATCGATTGCTGGATACTCTCGACCAGTATTTCAGCAATTCCCGCTGAGCCCCTTGTACATTATCCACGACATCTTCCGTGTTGGCGTCTATCCGCTCGATCATTTCGCTCTGCTCCGACACCATCTGCGCGAGCTGACCGAATATCGAGCCGAGTTCGCTGATGGTTTTTTCGATGGCCTCGATGGCCTCTCCTCGCTGCTGTATATATGTGTTTTGTGGTTGTGCCTCCTCCATCATCAGCATTTGCTGGTCGCCAACAGGGTTTAGGGACAGGAGATCGGCGCCTGGCGATGGTGTGCCGCGGGCTGGCGTTCCGTATAGAGGAGAAGCGGATTGTTGCAGTGATGGCTGGGCGTGTTGCGAGACAGAGGAGATGAAGTTTTCGGTTCGTGACCGAGATGCCTGAATGTTCTTCGTTCTCACTTCCAGCACATCCTTGAAGTTGGCACCGACGTCGCTAAGCTTGCCTTGCAGCATGAGGACCACATTTTTATTGTGTTCACCTTCCTGGTCGGCTTTGGGATGTTGTTGACGCGTGAGGGTTTGGAGGGAGGAGATCTGCTGGTTGAGCGACGAGAGATCTTGTTTGATGATGAAGGTGAGCTCGTTGATCTCGACAGGCCGGTCGTCGAAGAGGGTCTTGCGCTTCGCTAGCTGGGCGAGCTTCTCTAGCTTGCCCATGGTGGCCCCGATCCCTCTTCCGATCTCCGCGGCCCGTCTCGCAAACTCGGACCTGCGGGGCTGCGCATCGCCATTGGCGGCCGCCTTTTGGGCATCTGTGAGCAGCGACCGTCTCTGTGCGCCAACCTTGGACTGTGCCTGCCTCTTCTGAACCTGGGTTAAAACGGACTTGAACTCGGCGGTTCGGTCCTGTATCGACGAAACGGCCATCGTGGGCCAAGATGGGTGGATAGCGACAATTGATGTCGTATTCGAGGGGTGGATGGGCCGGCTGGTCAGGGTCGAGTGATATGGGTAGATGGATCAAGCCGGGGGAGTGTAGCCGATAAGTAACGAGGTCTATAATCGGTCCGGAAGAGGAATCGCGATGTGATACTGATGTTGAACTACGGCGCACAACCCGATGCGCAGGCAATTTCAGGAGATTAACGTTGGTGGAACTCTTGAATCCTTCCAAGTTCTGTCTTGGCTTGGCGTATAAATGGGTCCGTAATGCAATCAATGTTGGCTCGATGGCTCGATGGCTCGATTGCTCGGTTGGTCGTCTCTGCCTATCGTTTTCGAAAATTTGGGAATGCGCGGTGGATATTAGGATGGAATCAAGATGGGACGTCGACAAGGCTTGAGGAAGATAGACCCGACGCGAGGAGCCAGCCCACTGTGCTATAGATAGGTAGGTAAGTAGATACCTAAGACGCCCGGGTATGGGGCTACGTGGATTGGCGCTGAGGCCAGCCTGTTTAGTTTCAAGTCTGATGACGTCCCCACGGTCCGGCGCCCCCTGCAGGTCCGCACCTACTGTACAGGAGATAGGTACATTCCCTGATACGTGATTGCAAGTACCAAGTACCTAAGGTTACTGTACTGTAGGCACTTCTTGTTCAACCAAACTGAGCCTCATGTGGCGATGTGGCAGTCTTATCCGCTCTACTTGCTCCAGCCACAGGCCTCGACCTACCGTACACCTTTGATCTACCTGCCCACATGCAAGTGTCGGTATGGTAACAGGTCAGACAGGTTAGCCGCGACACGGGTTCAAAGAAAAAGGGCAATTGCGATAAGACCGAGTAGAGACTTCCAGAACTTAAAGCGACTTACAGTTTTATGAGGCAAGGGCTAACATGTACCTAAGTACCTACCTTATTCAACCCATGCACTTGCAAGCAATCCTACAGCGATGTGCAAGACCAACATTGAACTAATTTTCAAGACCTCAATACTACCTGCAATGAATGAGTACTAGACCACGATCCATGAGTTCTTTAACCTTCCAGAGTAGGTACCTACTAGGTACATTCCCCAGTCCATTTGTAACTCCTTCAAGCTGAGGTAGTAACTTTAAGCAGATTTTATGCATACCTATCCTTTTCCATACCTAACTCCAACAGGTCGAATAACCTTACTTTTAGAACTTTTCCTCTCCCAAATCAGTACCATCCATAACCTCTACTCGCTGTAAATGCAAAACACAAAAAACATGAACTTTTCCAATAGGTACCGGCTTCTAACACCCAGCCAATATATCAAACGCCATACAGTTTGCAACCCCCCCACACTCTTATCGAGAAATCAAGATTCTAACATGCTTCGAATATCGCAAAAAGATGGTTAAAGCGCTGGCCGACATGGACACACCAGTGAAGAGGATCACCCAATGATATGACGACGACGATGGAGCTCCGTTCGACTTGGAGATAGAAACAAGTGACCCTCCAATCGGCCCGGCAAGCACATTTCCGATGCCTTTACCGAAGTTGAGTAAGCAGAAGACGAATGGTCCCGATGTCACGTCGTCGGTTATTGCCGTGCTCATCCGAGCCCAGATGGCTGTAAACCCTGCCGCAAAGAACCCGTAGATGATAGCGAACACAATCAAGACCGGGAGCGACTCAGCCAGCCGCCACAATGTGAGACTAGTGATTGCCGCGACTATGGTCGACAAGGAAGCCAACATGTTAAGTGGTACTCTGCGATCAGAGAGCATGCCGAAGGTAAACTGGCCAGCAACTTGACTAGCACTCATCACCGCAACTAGAAGTGCGCCGCTTTTGCCGCCGAGCCTTAGAGATGATGCATAAGAGGGTAGGTACAGAGCAGGGAAAAAGTACCCCAATCCCTGCAGTAGATTGGAAACTGAGTATACCCAGAATAGATGACTTCGAAGAAAGGCCCAGTTGATTTTGGGGACACTCGTTCGCTCTGAGGGTGGCAACCGACCCTTCAGGAGAGGAATAAACGGCCCCGTAAGCAACGTGAGGCCTACGGCCACAGCCCGAAGTGTCGTTCTGTATCCGTATCTTGCTAACAGTGCTTGTAGCACGAACGGTATGATGGACCCAGAGAAACCGGAGGCACCGCACATAAGACCATAAGCCATGCCACGACGAGCGATCCAGTACTCATTCACCATGCCTAGGAGGGGGTAGTAGAATATGAGGAAACCAACACCATACGCCACGCCTTGTGTGAGAATGAGTGTTTCCAAAGTGGACGCAAAAGACCCCAAGATGAGTCCGGCAATGCAAATAGACCCTGGGAGACAGGTTAGCATGATCCCCTGACATAATAGTAAGTTGTGAGACGTACACCCGATACAAATCATATGTCTCTGCCACCGTTGATAGCGCTGGATGAAAGGTATGATGACTGGTGCACCGAGATAACCCAATCCCGACGCTATAGTACCCACGACGGAAATATAACGATTACCGGCAAACTCTGGAACTGTGGAGTAGTATTCTTGAAAGACACCAAAGGAGAGGGGGAAGCCTATAATGATTTAACGTTCAAAGCCTCGTATATCAAGTTCTGTTGACGACATCGCTTACCCCATAGTAATGCCTCGAATATAAAGACAGCACTGAGCAGCTTCCATGCAGCAGCCCCTCCATCTACCGGCGCAAGCTCTTTCTCCTGTCCCCTCTGAACCGTTAACGCGCGCTCTGCATCCTGCGATTGTAGCGATGATCGTTCCGAGCCGTCGGAGGTTGAAGGAGTCATGAATGCCCGAGGTAGAGCTGCCAGTTCGGGACCGCCCATCGTGAATGCTATAGCGGTATGGATCGAAAAAGAGTTGGGATGAGAATTGCGGCTATATAAACGTCCCTCTATCTAAACATGAACCCGATATATGTCTAAAAACACTTGCTTGGGCGAAGGACTTTAAAAGCACTTTTATGAGCTGGGCTATCTACGTACAGAATGCTCCCAACCTACAGCGTCTACAGCAGGCCTTTTAAGCTTCCGTCCCGGCCATCGAGCTTATATAAGTACACTCCTACATATGCGCGAACGGCCGGACCTTGGCCGACCGTTACATGCTCCCGAAGTCCGCGTCGGGTGGAGTCGGCTGGTATGGGGTCGGCTGCGTTGGCCGTTTATACGACCACTTGCAATGGTCCGCTCCACTGAGTCTCATGACGAGCCCATGCCGAGTGCGGCGCCAGCATGGCTACGCTGAGCGGTGCCCATTACGTGATCCCCGCTCGGCAAGCCGAAGCTTAGCTCGAGACGCCGCTCTATCATGATCTTTTTCACTTTCGGCTAAGTAGCCGGCTGGCTTGGCTGGCCTGGCCTGGGCTGATGGGTACGGCTGCCAATTTACACGCATCGCGGTCCCGCGCCAGCACGTCCTCGGAACCACATACCTCCCGAGTAGGCGCTCTACGATAGGGCCCTAGTCAGTTGTGTAAGTCGTGTATAGGGATACTCCTTATTCACGGATCATTCATATACAGGGAGCATCATTGCCGCTTGAATCATGGCCCTGACGAGTCGCATTTCAAACACTTCTTTACAAGTCTTTACTTGCGGTACTAACCACCCAAGGCTCGATCGCTATGTCACAGCTGAGTGTTTCTACTATGAAACTAGTATTCATTAGCTAAGTTATTAAAGGCGCGCTGCTGCTCTTCGTATTTTTCCTCCGCGATATCATCATGAAGTTTTGGGCCCCGCGTACGACTCAACTAACACCTAACAGAACAGCCAATACCACCAAGACCGCCAACGACTCGATATGAGTCGTCGGAGCGGATCTTCACCTCTTTCTCCTGCGAGAGAACAGACACTAGGACTTCGGCCTTCATGTCGATCACGATCTTTTCTGGCCTATGTCGGAGACAGGAAGGACAATAACCGGCTCCACAACCCTTGTTGCGGGCCGGGCGCGTGACCTCATCGAACATGGTATAATGCTCGGGCCCCTTCTGTTCGCGAAAGACTGGTCCCCGCAACTGGCCTAATCTATACCGCTCCGAAGAAGGACACCGAGATAGCGTAGGATACCGTCACGGAAACGGCGATTAGGATATTAGGGTTGGCGTGGCCAGATGGATGTTGCTGACGAAGAGCTGCCCTCAGGGGGCATTGGGGATTGGCACAGACCGCAGTGCTGATGAGAAACTGCTGATGAGAAACCGACTTACGGCCCTTACATCTATCTACCACGGTAGCATTCGACCACCGGAACCTGAGAACGCTCAGTCAGCCCCGTCTGTAGACTCTTGGCTCCGATAGTAATGGCGGAGGGAGTCGCTTGCGTGACGGCCTGCGTGGGAGAAATATGATGGGACGAATTCTAGAGTGAACAGACTTGCGAAAGCGGAGGACATATTTGCGCCGAGGCGACTAATTACATGATGCAGGAAGAGGAAATTGTGATCACAATAGTGTATTCAAACACATCGATGGGCTAGTGACTCTATGCCTCTGAGTCAAGTGTACCCAGGAAGTGATATAAAGACGTGAGATGACAGGTACCTCGGTAAGATTCACCCATCTAGTGAAATGTCTCAGAACGTCGCTTCATTTAGATATGAGTCTGAGGCACGTGTAGGCGTGTCTTGAACAAATTTTCTCTTGCCAAAGTGCGCCGCAAACGGCTTCGCGGGCTGGACTAGTCTAAATATAGGGCTCATCGTTCTTACTGTGTCACGATAAAAAATGATATGTTGTTTTGAGTAGTGATATGTCTCTGCGGTGTGTTCCAAGTATATAAGTACGCACGGGATAGGAGCCGAGAACTCATGTGACACAGCCACAGGTTGCCACACCAGCCACGCCGAGCCGTCCTCTATATGTATGTAATTAATGCCAACCGTTACTTCGCTTCGTACATGACATGGTGTTGTTACAGTATATGGTGGAGATCCCGTGACAGCATGCCCAATATCTCGATGTCTTGGACCGTTGGCAAGAGCTAACAGCCGGGGAGTAACCAGACTATATTACACCAATGACGGGCGGCGCTCAGCCCTGCCCGCAAGCATATGTAGTAAATGTGCGACAAGGACATGACTCATTTACGCATTTTCTAGGTACCAATTATGTCTATACCGGTAGTGTATATGATACATGGAGATGGGGGTTGATAGAAGACTAACTTAATAAGTAACTGTCGTCTGCAAATACCGATTTCGACTTGACAGACTGAGTAATGAAGCCCCATTAGCTCCATAGATGAAAGGCTGAGGGTCGGACCGTGACCCTAATTATCTGGAGAATGGTACCTAAGACACAAGTAGGTAGGTAGTAGGCAGTACTGTATCTGGCACACTTCTCGATTGTCTGACGGGAACTACGTACAATACCTACTTAGGTAGTCAGTCTATTGCAGGAATTGTTTGATGAGGTGGCAGGTTACAGTATTGTCGGGTACGAATCGAATCCTGCTTCAGGCTTGCTGGCCGCCGAGGCGACGACGTACAGTAGGTACTGTGGGACGTGCACAGCGGCGGGTACTTACATCATGGCCACACACGTCGCACATCTACCGATCTGGCTTAGTCTGTCCAGGTTCTGTCACAATATTGTGGCTAACCCCAAAATAGACACCTACCAAACTCGGTTAGTGTGTGGTAGTGTGACACGACCCCTCGACTAAAACAGACTAAAACATGATTGCACGAAACAAAACGAATTGGGCCCGCTTTTAAGTCACCACCACCACCACCACCTCTACCACCACTACCACCACCATCTGTTACTCGGGACCTGACTACGATCCCTCAATCCTACTCCTCCTCTTCCTCGACCAAGCTCTCGAGGATAGAGATATGATATATCCCTATCGACCAGCCTTCGTTCACTTGACCGACCCTATTCGCACCTTTTGATCTAGTCTAATCATTGTAATAGCCTGATAGTCGATTTGTACCCTGTACTTTTATTCCACTTCTGCTGTTTCGAGTCGGTCCGTCCTGTGCTGCGTATCCGTTACATGTTCGCATATCCGACTTAATCGCCGGACCGCCGTTTCTTGTTTCTCGGTGCTCTCTCTCCCGTTCTTCCTCTCGTGACCATATCCTTGAACCTCCCGGGGCTAGCCCGCGCTGGATCTCCAGAGTTATTTCTTCTTGTCCTAACCGACACTGCCGACTGTTTATTGAGGACATGTTATGCGCTTGTTTCTAGCCGCCCATGGATTCGGGATCATATAGTAATGTCCGCAGAGGGACAATGACTCCCACCTCAGCGTCAGTATTCGCCACCCGTCTCCCTCCCCACTTTCTCGGCGAATGTGTCCCTGACTTGGCCTGCGAGGCTCTCATCTTCATGGCTAACTAGCATGGCCGTGTACAGGGCGTCTAACACATCTTATAAAGCGAATGTTAACCGGACAAAGACGCGGAAATGGGTCGAGGCAAAAGTCCAGAGCTATGATGGTGACGATTGGGGTAATGAATATGATGATTATGACGACGGTAATGACCACTACGATCCCGATCCCGAACCGCTGCCGCCTCCTGCTGCCAGACCGGCTGGCCCACGACAACTAGGCCCGACCGGTCATCAGCTGCCCTCCTCACGCACCTTCTCCCAGCCGGCTGTAGCCTCCCTCCCCTCCAACGCCAACCCTCGTGTGTTCGGTGCGTCCGCACTTCGTAACCCTAGCGGGCCCCCATCTCTCCATGTCCAAACCCAACCGGCTCCTGCTAGGACAGCATCACCGTCGTATGCTATCGAGTCGGCCTATCCCGCCACTACCTCCTCTCATGCGAACGTGCCTCTTGGCCCTCACAGCGCAGGGCCCGCGTCCACGCCATCCCGATTCCCGCCACGTAAGAGTAGCATGGGCCAACAAGACCCGCCCCATTATCGAGGATCGAACCGCTTCAAACCGGACTCTCGACCCGGCTCAAGCTCGAATAATCGACCCTGGGTAGCTCAGCGATCAGCATCTCCTAGCCAAGGCCCCATAGCGGCCAAGACAATGCCAATCGTAAGACCATCCGATATCTATAAGAGAATGGGGGAGGAAAAAGAGAAAGAGCGTTTGTCGATGGAGTCAGGACGTCCGAGCCTGGATAGTCTACCGGGCCGGGTTGAGGGTACATCATCTCCGAGCCAACTTCGCTCGTCTGGGGAGCAGCGTCGGCGGACAAGTTTCGAAAGCCATGACGGGTCGGAGTCTGCTCGTGCCTTAAAGTCGACTTTAGCACCGGTCGCCGAACGAAGAAGTGAATATGGAATGGATGGCTTTCTTGTGAGGGCCCCGACTGGGCAGTCGCCCGTGTTACAAGGACCGGCTGCGTCGAACCCCGAACTCTCTCAGCCACAGAATGGACCTAGCAATGAAGTAAAGGCCGATCTTATGAAAAGCCGCCGCTTCTCTACGAGTCCCCAGCTCCCTATCCTCACGCGCGTGTCTGGTTTTGGCGACGACTTCTTCTCGGGTTCCAGCGACCCCAGCTCCCAGACCAGCCCCAAACTTGCAAGTACATCGGAGGAGCCGCGGTCACTACCGAACAAAATGACCTCGATGACGGTGCCTACTGATGGTAATAGCAAGCAACCGCCCCGTGCCCTAGAAGAGGCAATTGTAAAACCAAGCCTAGCCCCTACAACAGACGAGAAATTAGAAGTCGCAAAAAAGAAGACCGTGGAAGCGACTCAATCGCGGCCCAGCAGCACCCGTCCCCAACTCCCAGGTGGATGGGTCTCGGAAAGTTTAACTGTCTCTACGCCTTCTGAGCAGTGTACCCCCTTGGAGAAACAGGAAGCACAGGGTCCAGCACACTCATCCAACCTCCACAATATTAGCGCATCTCCCAAGACAGCGAATGATGCGGAGCCAAGTACTATACATCCAGCGACAGAGAATCCAGATTTGTCGTCGACACTCGATACCCCCCAATATACCCTAAATGCCAAAACAGCGAATCGGCTTGTTGCTGGGGAGCCTACCAGTGCTGCTGGGCAACACAACGATGTTATAACTTCTGAAGCTCTAGCTACTGGGGAGCATCGCCTAACCCCTCAACCTCTCCCACTTTTGAAAACGGACACCTCGCCGGCCCAAGCATGGTCAAGACCAACATCGATAGGAACACCCACTGTTGGAGACAAGAGTCCGCAGAAGCTCACCTCATCAGTGGCTCAGTCCACGACTGCTCCCGCAACTGGTTCTGCATTCTCGCTGACTGCACCGCTTAATCCTAATCGGGCGCAGGCAAGCCAGCCGGATATCATTTTGCCATCAACTCAGTTACGTCAGTCCACAATTAGTACGATCGAGACGATATCACCTGAAAAGGAGAGTGACAAACTGCGGGAGGAAATCATTAAGTCACTAAGCCCCACGCCTATTTCTCCTGGTTCGAGGAGTTCTCCAGCCAGGGGCGATTCCGGCGCAGAGCCGACTCCAGGTGACTTAACCCGGGAAAGCACATATCTGGCCGGAGTTTACGACGACTACCTCTCATTTGGTGAAGACAAATCGTTACAGGAGGTAAGCCAGGCAGCTAAGGAGTCTGCACCCATGGCCTCGGGTCAATATGGTGAGGCAGAACATGGGTCCGCGCCTGAACCCCGAGATATGACAGTTGCGCAACCGGCGCCTCTAAACGCAGCAAAAAGCCCTACACCAGAAAATACGACGAGGCCAAGGCGATTCTCGTGGCAGCGAGGCCCAGAGGAAGTGATTCTGAGTCCTGTTGAATCGAAACCACCCGCGTCCGTGTTCCCACAAGAGCCATTGGTTCATGGCCAGGGTGCCACGAATGCTGAATCAAATGCCAAAACAAATACGGTATCGCCGGTTTCCGATTCCCTGCAAGCAGAGACTGGAGGAATTGGGACAATTTCGCACCAAGTTTCAAATGTCAGTAGCCGCAGCCCAGAGGATGCCTCTTTGGCTGCGATTGAGTCACCCTCCCCGATTTCTTTCGTAGGTACAAGGGCGCTCAAACCTGCTTCCGAAGAGCAGACCATGGCACGCCTCTCTCTCGCGGATGAAAAGGAAAAGGTTCTTATCGGGGATGCGCAGTCGGCCACGTCGAGCGTATCAGAGCAACACCCTGCTCTGACCCAAGCCCCGGAAGAGGAGACAGGAAATATTTCGCCCGTAATCCTAGTGCCAGCTGTTGCTCCTGCGGAATCAAAGGCGGCTCCGACACCGTTTCGCGAGATTCTGAATCTTGCAAGTTATGACCAGCGCGTCCAGAAATTCGACGAGACGCGGGAGCAGTTCTACGTCATGGATTCAGGTCTCTCGAATTGGTTGAGCTATTTACAAAGCCAGGCCGAGCACACGGATGTTGCCGCATCATATAACACGTCAGTCGCGACGTATAACGCCTCATCGTTGCTGTCCAAGCCCGGCGCGCAGATGGCGTCTGGAGCGCCAGGTGCCTCTCAGCTTCCCTACAAAACTGGCACAGCAGCATCGCACCCCAGACGGTCGTCGATAGGTAATATGCAGCAACTCATGGCAGGTACCTCAAGCGGCTTCGGCGCGTCTGGAGCCCAGGTGGGCACAAAGAGCAAGGAGCTTCTTCATGCTGCAGGTGCGTTTGGCAACAAGGGAATGAAGTCGGGAATGAAGCTGTTCAACAAGGGCAAGAATAAACTCCGAGAACGAGCTGCTGGCGATAAGGCGTTTTTCTGAATGCGACTTTCATTGCCCGGCTGTTGTGTGAGTACCTAGTAATGTGAAACCAGGGTGGGGGGGGGCGATGAGTTCAGCAATCATGTAAGAAGGGGTGGCGGTGAGGTGCCATGTTATGTTTGGGATGGTACCCGTTTCGGACAGCATCATGAATGGATTTGACTATTTCTATTATTATTCTCAACCTTTGCGTTGTACCTGCGACGGCATGGCATCGCACTGACGGTACCGAAATTGTGATGGTTGGCAGTTGCGGCAGTTGCTGCTCTCTTTGCCGGGTTGATCTGATGGGGTGTGTCGGGTGGTAATTGTGTACCTATAGCTACCTTATGTAGGTATAGCGATCTGATTCCTATTGGGCAATTGAGGAAATTGCTTTGATTGCTGATGTTAGGTGTAAATGCGGTCCGCAATGGGACCTGCCTTAGCTGATGGTAGTGCTGTTGTGTACATGTACTGTACAGTAGATACCGACTAGAATACATATGTAAGCTGCAGGAAGTATACTCGTGGGTTGGTAATGCTAGGCAACCAAGGATTACCCGAATGGGATTCTGTGTGTGTGTGTAGGTAATTAATTGTATCCATGCTTGCTTTTCTATATTGGGGCGAGGGGTTAAAGCCACCTCGGCGTCACCTTTTATCTCCAGCCACTGAAGAAGCACGTCAGTGAACTGTCTCATCATTGAATACAATCAATGGGTTACGACTTTCGAAACGAATGGCTATCTATGTACTGTAGCTCCTTTTCACTGCCGGCGTGGCTTTACGCTACGTCGAAACGGAAAAGGACCGCTGCTTATTTATTGTTTCCAGGGTGAAGACTATGTCCCTACATGTTGTAATAGATAACCCCGAAATAACTACCTACCTACAGTAAACATTACACTGCATCTAACGGTATGCTACATACCAACACAACCGCCGTATTAGCGCCGCTTAGCTTTGCCTCGCTCCTTTGTGTTACCGTAGGTAGGTACTGTAAGTAGATTGCTAGGTATTGTCGATGGGATGGGCGATTAGTGAGAGTTGCAGCAGTACACTACGATACGATACACTGCAGCAGTGTCCTACAGTAATTCTTTCGTCCGATGAACACACCCCGCCATCCAGCTGTGCAGCCTGGCCGTCCCTGGCGCGCCGGGCCCCTGTCTTGCCTTACTGGACTGCCTTGGAAATGGGAGGGAGCAACGTCGGTTCGCTGCGACTCTGCTGCATGCCTGACTGATAGGGTGCTGAAAGCCCTGCGGAACGAGAGGCGCAGTATTAATAGCAGCTCAGTCCTCGCTGCGGCATATCGACAATGTTCTTCGGAGCAAAAGGGGAGATGCCGCAACACCGACATTTTCATACTTTTCCAGGAGCCAGACAACCGACGAGTACATCGTGGACGACAGACAGGGATTGACCATCCGGGGCGCCTGTTCATCGACACATTGTTCTGACAGCAGTCGCGATTACTGTCCGTAGTCTAGGTACCGTAAGGTACGGTACTCGAGATAGACACGCTGATTGGACTTGTCTTTCGCGATTTCTGTTGGCGACACTCATCAGATCCCGGACTTCATTTCCACGCGGGGAATCGTCGCTTATGCCACACCAACAATTGCATCACCAAGGACAGTTGAATGAAGAAAAATAGGTAAAAAACAGGCTCAAAGCAAATATCAATCGGACACGGGTTATTGGCGTCGATCAAACCTTAAACATTGAGGACAAGTGTACCTCGGTCAATAGGTGGCGGACTAGTACCATCATCACCTCTCAGCTCATATCGTATCACATCAGTCAGCGTCAGCCAGGCTGTCGGGGCCCGTCTACGACACGGATGAAGGAAGAGACGGCGAATTGGTGCAGCAGCAGCAGTGGATCAAGCCTGAGAGAAGACGGCGGTACCACTGGAGCAACAGGAGCAAACTATTACCGATGTTCATCTTCAAACCCATGGACGAGAGACACCGTCTTGGCTTAGTTCCTCGTGGATCCAGATACCGCGACACAGAGGCTGCCGCCATTGCTATTGCAGCAGCACCAGTAGAAGCGCGAGAAAGGGCGGCAACACTCCCTGGCGATGATCAGCGCAATTACCATGGGCACAAATATAGCAATAAAAACTGGACCCAACAACAGCGCTACTCGGGCCCTACAGGCTCTACAGGCTCTACAGACCCGCCGCGCCCCAAACCCCCACGCCCACGCACACCTCTCTCCATACCCAATCCGACCTAGTCGACGCATCCCGACCGCTCCAGCTTGATCCATCCCAATCTCACAGGCAGCACGTTGCTCATCATCCGAATCCCAGCCAGCAGGACCAGAACCAGGACCAGGACCAGAACCAGGACCAGGACCAGGACCACAACCACAACCAGAACCAACAGCTTCTCCAACAACAACACATCCATGTACCTGCTGCTGCTGCTGCTGCTGCTGCTGTGTCATCATCTCATTCACCACCTGCACACTCACACGTCCTTCACTCAACCCAGACTCACCAACCCTATCGCAATCCATCTCAACCCCCTCGCTTACCACCGTTAGCCGTGTCTATCACATCCATCTCTCTCTCACCCTTTGACCCATTCACGACGCGCGACGGGGGTAATTACTTTCTCTCCGCCGCAGCCTCTCCCGCCCCCAGCCCCATCTAATGCTAATGCCGTGCTGTCCATCCCTCGCTTGCCTGTCCAAACAGACGATATAGTCTCGCCCATTTCTGAGACACGCTCCTCGACGCCTAATTTGCGTAGTTTTGATCGCGGCGACGAAGTCATCGCCCAGTCCCCTGCTACTCAGCTATTAACACGTTTTACTACTCTAAATCGCCAGCCTACCTCGCACTCATCAGCATCCGCCGGGGCCTCGGTGCTTGACGATAGGGATTTTGAGCTTAGCCTGCGTGCGGCTGGCACAGCTGAGCATCCCGCCACTTCGCCTTCTCGATCTGTCTTCGCCGCCGTAACGAGCGCTGTCGCTCATGATGTGGCGCATCTGACTGATGAGAGATCCGACGACTGGTTTAGATTTACGGCCCGGGAATCGACTATTTCCAGGTATACTAACAATTCGCACCCCGAGGCCCATCACAGCATGGCGGCCGTCATGACGGCCGACGAGCCAAGCATTCCGGGGCAGCCGCAACTGCAACCTCAACAGGGTGACCAGGTCATGAGCACCACAACGTCGTCTTTTACGCCATTGCCGCCCATCCGTCGTACATCGACGTTTGATTTGCTACGGAAGAAGGGCTTCGTGGACGATGACGGCGACACGGTGCCGTCGCCGATTGAGAAGGAGACGCCGCCAATGCCTTTGGGGCCCGCAGAGACGGCCCAGCAAACCAGCAACGGCCAATTGCCTGCAGGCGAGGCCGCGTCGCACTCTTCCCCGCACAATTCTGTGCAGCTGCACTCACAGCCAAATTTGAATCTCAACCCAAATCCTCCTGGTCAGAGCTTGCCTGCCATGCCACAACAGCCTAACGGGCCCGTTCCCGCCGCCACTGCCACTGCCGGACCGCCCAGCCAACCCGGGATGCCTCAGCCCCCGATCGTGCAGATGCACCAGCACCAGATGATGATGGGCCGAGGTGGTCCGGCCGCCCGGCAAGTTGTGCCAGGCCAAACTGTCTCGATGCCCGGGGGCCGCCACTGGACCGCACAGGAGTCACAGCTCATCGGACCCCTGAACCCTTCTAACCGGAACCGTTCAGCCAACAGTCCGCAGACGTATCCTGCCTATGATAAAGAGACCGAGGGCGAGGGTCCGCCACCATCGCATCTCGGCGGTCCTCCACCACAGCCGTTCCAGACACGTCCACGGAATGTCAGCAACCCCGTGCCCCCAACGGCGGCAACGCGCTATCCTTCACTCTTCCCTAACCCGGCGCAACCAAACGCGTTCCCACGCCAAGGTCAAGTACCACTCCAGCAGCACCCCCTTATGCGTGCACAGAATGGAAGCGCTAGGCCCAGGAGCAGTTTTGACGATGCGTCGTTCGCTAAGGATACTATGAGTAGTGTGTATTTCTTCAGTTATTCCCTAGGACTCTCTCATTTTTCGTGCCTGATTACTGATTGACTTTATGTTTCAGCACGTGTTGATCAGGTCTCACTCTCAAGCGTCACGAGTGAGGATGTCAAAGACACAGGAAGACGAGGCTCAGGGTCACTATTTAACAGAGGCCATCGGCGCAACTCAAGCAGTGTAGCTGCAATGCAGCAGGGGTCGTCTGATGCAATGCCGGACAACAAGAAGAAGAAGAGTATCTTTCAATCGATGACAAACATGGCCCACTCTCAACCCAAAACTAAGTCGAACTTAGGTGTAACGAACCCCTCGACCTTTGATAACTCTGACCAGGTGTCGCTCCAAAATAATCTGCCGCCTAAGAAACGATTGTCTGAGCTTAAGGGGATGATTAAGGGAGTTGGGAACGCGAAAGAGGGAGTGAAGGATGATCAGCCGGTGAGAGTGGAGACCATCTACGAGTCCAGGCAGTCGATTCAAGAGCCACCTCGTAATGTCATGGCGCCACCAGGAATGCAAGGAGCACAGCGACCACCAGTCTCATTCGGGCCCCCAGCGCAACCAGGACCCTTCGGTCCCCAAGGACAAGGATATCCACCCGGGCCTCCAGGTTCAATGCAACCTCATCCATCGCAGATGGGACAACCCGTGGCGACGGATCCACCTTCCTTCATGGGTGTTGGTCGAGCCAGTACTGCAGGTCCTCACCCAGGCCAGATTCAACATGTAAAGAKTATAAAAACTAAACTATATATTACTTTAATGGGTGAAGGCTTTTAAGCACGTATATCGGAGGTGTTCCCTAACAGCACGCGCTTAGTGATAGCCAATAAAATGGGAAATTATTATAATAAGGTAGTAGGAACTTCAGAGACCA
>NQIM01000402.1:0-38333 GCA_003426235.1 Xylaria polymorpha | reverse complement strand
AGACAAAGGAGCGAATGCTGAAGGAAGGGAAATACTAAATAATTGAGAGTTGGGGGCGGGGGGAGGGGGGGGAAACTCACGCAACCGAAAGAAGATATACGCCGTGAAAATGGCATTGATGCCGGCCCAGAAGAAGCCGGACTTGAGCCCCCAGTTCCACTCGTCGGGACTGAGCTGGCGGTAGCTGACGATGTTGACGAAGGCGATGTTGATGGCGTTGTACGCGTTGCGCGCGAGGATGATGCTCTTGGCGCGCAGCCGCGTCGACGGGATCTCGGACACGATCGTGTATACGACCGGCCCGATCGAGAAGTTGGCCGTCGCACTGAGCAGGAGGACGAGTGTCCCTGCTGCCCACGCCTCCGCTGTGCTGGGCTTGTTGTGGATGCCGAGGAAGCCGATTATGCTGGTGTTGTTGTTCTTGTTAGTCTGATGATGCCTTGTCTGTTTCTGTGTGCGGGTTTCGGGGTCTAGGGGTGTGAGGGGAGAAATATGAATAATAGCTGAAGAATCATAAACAGAGGGCGATGTCCCCGAAGATGATCTTTATGAAAAGAGCGGGAAAAAATAAACTTACAGCAAGAAGACGAAAATAGCACACATGCCACTGAACATGAGAGTCTTCCGTCCGACCTTATTTAGGACAAACCAACTGGTGACAGTCCCGACGAAATTAATCGCGTCCTTGCCCCAACTCAATTTGAACGAGTCGCTGTCAGAGATGCCGGCCTGCTGGTAGAAGAAGGTCGACAATCCACCCAGCGCGGTGCCCGACAGCGTCTGCGCCAGCCACGTCATGCAGATGATTTCTGTGCGCCGCAGGTTGACGCCCTTGAAGCAGTCCAGGTATGTGGTACCGGCTGCGACTTGCTTTTCCATCTCGTCGGTGTAGATCATTACTGTTCAGTTGAATGTTAGATAAGACCATATTGGGGAATGGGTGTTGATTAATTGCAGCTGTCTGTCTGTTATTCCAACTGACTAGCTGGCTAATGGATGGACCCTTGGTCAAGGTTGTGATAGGAGAGAAGACAAAAAAATACAGAAAGGAGAAAAGAAAACTTACAAGCCATAGTGGCATCGGCCTCGCGCTGGGAGAACCCAGAGCTACGCGCAAGTCTCTTTAGAGACTCCTCGGCTCTATCCCTTTTGCCATACCTGATACACCACCAAGGCGACTCGGGGGCGAAAAAGGTTCCAATCGCAATGGGAATGGGCCAGATCCACTGAATTGCGAACGGGATCTTATACCTAAACCAAACCACCTGGTCAGCCAGACACATCTTTCACAATAGCACTCTTCCAGCAGGTAATTACCCAGGTTTAGTACCTAGTACCAAAAGATGGAAAAAAATAAGAAATAAATAAAAAACGACTCACCCCCAAACATCCTTCCTAGACTCAAGCCCAACAAGGACACCAGACGAAATGAACTGGCCGATGATCCAGCACAGATTCACGAAAGCAGTGAGGTAGTGGCGCAGCGGGACGGGGCAGACCTCGGCGGCGTACGCCGTCGTCATGGTCTGGAAGACGCCCCACGCCATGCCCTGGAAGAGCTCGCCCACGAGGAATATGGTGAGGTTGCCCGCGAAGAACGGGAAGAAGATGAACCCCGTCACCGCGACCAGCGCCCCGATGAGAGTCCATCGATAGCCCCAGCGCTCGGAAACCACACCGGCGAACTATGTAACGTTGCGGTCAGAGTATGTTCTGTTTTCTCTTTTCTTTTCTTTTCTTCATGCTTCCTTTTTTAAGGGGGGGGAAGGGGGGGGTTCGTTTGTTGCGAGAATGGGTAAAATTCAATACTAGTGATAGATAGAAAGCAGATTGGGGGATTTTGATTGTTCGTACCTGTAGTCCGATGATTTCGCCCACGTTCGTCGCGCCCGAGATGCCATTCTGCCAACTCGCGGGGATGACACGGTCGCCATTGGGCGCCACAATGCCGAATCGATCCTTGAATGCCGGGTATGCCAAGTCTACACCGCTTGCAATAAGTATTGTATATCTTAAGCCGTCATAGATATAGGAAACGAGGTACATGTATTCAAGAACCAGAGCTAATTACTGTCAACTTACAAGATCCAACAACGGCTGTCTGGTAGCCTTCCATAATCAGGCAGGAGGACAGCAACATCGACCAGCCGATGGCTTTGGGATAAACCTTGAAGGCATGGCGAAGCGTCACTGTGGGCTTCGTATTAGCCAATTGCTAGAGATGTCGGGTAGGGGATCATCGATGAAGACAGCTCGTATTCCCGTGCGTTAAACACAAGTAGGTACAGTAGGGACTGACACAAAGCGCCACCAAAATAGAGATGAATAACTTACTCTCACGCTCCCTCTCATTTGCCTCATTAGCCTCATTAACAAGCGTCTATTTCAATTGTCAGCTCACGTTCCATTTATCCAGTCAATGGATCAATCGAAGGCCCCCCCCCCCATCTCTCTTGAGGCATAATTCGTTGATTTAGGTACTTACCATGAAATCATCCACATTCTCCGCAATGCGGGCAGCAACGGCCTCATCGATATGCGCAGAGAGACCAGGGCGCATCTGCGTCGTCTCGACATCCTTTTCGAAATCGTGCTTCTCGCTGCTCATTGCCGTGTCCTGGCGAGTGGCGGTGGGCTCCATGTCGATGCCCTCGTCGTCTGCGGGGTGGCCCATGGCTGTGGCTTTTGGGTCTCGCTCTTAAAGCCGAAGGGGTAGGTAGTACTCGATTTCTTTTTATTTTGGACCCTCAGCTAGAGACCAATTGACGATGGGAAAAGGCAGAGAGAGAGGAATCGTCTACGGTTGTTCGCTGGGTGGTTTCTTTATACCCAGGTGGGTCGTGCAGGGAAACCTGTTTATTTAATGCATCCGAGCAGGTGCGGAGTAGAACAATGAACACGATCGATACCCGTTAATGAGTGGTTATACGGATGCCAGGGCCTGATACCAAAATTGAAGTATACTTGGGTGTTGTTATTGGTGCTGTGCAGGAACGAGAAGATAGGTAATTGGAACAAAATACAACGAACACGCTCTCTTTATCCCAGGAAAGGAATGATACACAATCTATCCCACCTGGCTAACACCCCATCGCTACCCCGACCACTCGGTTCACAACGGTTGCATCTAGAACCCCGAGATAGGCACATGATCACCAACCCAGCGAACGGTAGACGATCAATCCAGGTGACGCCGAGTCGGGTGCGGGGTCGATACTGAACCCAACCAGGTATATCTGATAGACGTACGATGACGGTGGGACCAAGATACTGTACAGTAGATACCTACATATGTATGCAATGCTACGTCCGCCCAATGTTTATCAATGGCCATCTCTCTCGATTTGTATGGTTACATCCAATTCACCCACTTACCTTCGTACCTACCTACTCTGAGCGGGTTAACATCGCGTGCATAATCGATCTCCTCGCCTCACTACGTCCTTTACATTCAAGTTCCAGTCTACTTAGTCTCGATAGAAAGATGTGATAATTTCCCAACGGATGACACCCCTCACAAACCTGGCCTGGCCGGTACAGCACAGATCGTTGCCCGAAGAAGAAGGTTGGGGATTGGGGGTCTTTGGGGGAGGCGAATGGGACTCACGTGATTTTCTATGAAGCAGAGTTTACAGTATAGCCAACCAACGACGGATTAGCTAAGTCCAGTCAGTAGCCTAAGAATGTCTCAACTACTTCGGTTAAAATCATCAACAATGTTGACAGCGTTTTATAAGTGCTGGTCTTGGGAGGATTGCCCTACTGACGTATAATTATAGAAACTGGATATGGAAAGTCAATGACGTCCATCATATAATTAGTAGGTATACAAGATAAATTTAGAAGCAAATGTCCCAGCTTTAAACCCTTGAAATTCTTGACCTTACGTGGGGGTTAATTATATCTTCTAGGAATGTAATTTTAATGACAACTACAATACTTTCGATGGAATAAAATGGTAGGTGATAGGAATCGCGGTTACTTCCCCATCCAGTAGGTTAAAGTAGGCGCCTTGTGTATGAAAGATGCTTGGGAAACCTACAGCTAGTCTAATATAATTATTTAAGTATTAGTTTGTATCCACATTCTGGCTATTCAGGCGGGTATTATACGAGGCCAACTGCTGTACACAAAATACTACGTCAAAAAGAAGATAAAAGCGAGCGTAACGCAAATAATAGGATTTATTATTAGTATATAAAGCATATCAATGGATCTCCAGGTGCCTATACAAGATCATCAACACTAGAATTATGACAATAGTGTGTGCATATCGTTTGTTATTTGCTATATTTTGAAAGCTTCGCTGCGCTGATAGCTTCTAGCAGCCTTCGGAACATCTCCCTCGTCGTCAGTCCCGTAGGCTACCATGGTAGGTAGGTGATACATATTTACAATTGCCATTATTCTGACCCCGTGAGCTCGTAGCCTTCGTGTACCATCTCTGCACGATTGTGTAGTATGTTGAAATCTAAGCATGAATTTCCTTTATTGATGTCGGGGTCTATGAGCTAGTATTACAGCCCATCTATCGTCGCAACCAAGAGAAGTTGAATATCTAGTTGCTGCCCTTCTGTTGGTCATGACACTTGTTGCAGCGCCAACTACGGCTCTCGACGGGCTGTTTTGCCTCAGCTCGTATGCATTCTATATGGTACATACCATTGCTGCAATCCTATGCACACTGTTAGTATCTATTCCTAGGAATCTAGAACTCCGCTAAACTACTTACCAGGTTCGAGCATATCAAGGACGCTGTGCCCCGAACTGGTTGACCACATACCGGGCAACCTGCTACGGATTTTCGGTATGCTGCCCTTGGAGAAGGCGGTTTGGTAGCCTCTGGCTGTTCTGGTCGCCTCTGGGATTTTGACTGTCGCATGATTGTGAGAGCTTCAGTAATAGTGTCTTCGGTCAAAGCATTCCTGAATTTGAGATAGCTCAAGTGTTTAGCCCACTCGGTCATTCGATTTTGAGATGCTGCAAGCCAGGGGGCCTTGTCCTGAATAAATTTGATATATACGTCTTGCATATGGGGTGCCGAAGTAACACACTCCTTATTCACGAAGGCATCCCATTCCAAGATATACTCTTTTTCATCCGGGAGAACATCGCTGTAATCTCGAATTATATCTCGATGCTTCTGTACAAGCCACGAGTCATCGACTGGAGGAGCATCGACAAGCGAGCCTGGTTCCAGTAGTGCTTTGCTTAGGCGATCATAAAGAGGCTGCTTTATGTGAGGGATTAGCAGCCTGTTATCCAGTGGCTTGGTTGGATACGGCTGCTTTACTCGTTAGTTTGGAAATTACGATTAAGTGGAATGCGCAACTGCTAACCTGGGGTGGCTTATTCCTCTGCTGTGAAAGTCTCTTTGGCAACTTTCGCGGGGATATATCGCCTTCTGCATCCGACTCTTGATCATCGAGGCTCGAGAAGCTGTGCCAAGTCGGATTCAATGAGCGGAGCGCGTCTTCGTCTGGTGCGAAAATGCGAATGTAGGCGTGGACTGGGTCAACCTTGTACACGATGTCTGTGTGAGCTTCCAGATGTTGTTGTAGCTGCTGCATGGATGAATGAGTGGCAAAGCATCGAATACAAGAATAGCTCTCGAGCGTGAACTCTCCTATCAGAGGAACAGCCCAAGTCACACTACCGCCCTTTCTGTCCAGGTTTGCCAGCTTGCGCCGCTTCTTTTCCTTCTTCTCTTTCCCACGAGCTTTATCACTTAGAAGCTTCAGATTGTAATTCTGTTTTTCTCTCGTTCTCAACGATCGACTTGGCGTAGTCGCCTCCTCGTGTTCTTCCTCATCCTCTGCTATTCCGTTCCTCTCGTTTTCTGCCTTTCGATGGTCATTCAGGGCATTATCAACTCTACCATTTACATGGCCATTTGTCAATGGTTCCAGGGCTCCATTCAGGTGGTTCATCTTTGTATCAGGCGGAGGAACAGAATCTCCGAACCGTGCCGAATTGGCGGCCGAATGACAAGTCGACCAGCGCAAATCCATGTCCATCACCAAGCCAAGTGGAATGTCGTCTTTCCTCTTCCTGATCTTCACATCACCAGATGCCCTCCCTTTCTCGAACGCATAGATGATCTGTGCTGATAGAATCCACCTGCGGGGATCACCAGATTCGGGTTCGCTGGCCAGTTTTTTGGGGAGCAGGTCCATGGGCGGCCATTTTGGGTCACCCGCAGACTCGATCTCTACTCGGACCAGATACTCGTCGCCCAAGCTAAAATCCCTCCCATCTGGCCGCTCAATGAAGAGTTTTTCAGCAGGAATTTGGAAGGGCATGGGTAAATATATCCTAGCGGTCCGACAGACGTCATCAGAATCGCGGAAAACCTTGAAGTTACATATCTGGCTGTCACAATGCAGCACTCGACACACATCAGGTCGACTCCACTCGCATACCAAAACCCTGCAGCGAGCCTTGATGACAGGAATGTCCTTCTTCTCGGGAGATCCGTTGCCATAATGCAAGTTAGCCGATCTAGGGTTTGAGCTGTCCACGCGCGTGATGGAAAGAATCTCGATGCGAAGAGCCTTTTCGACATCGTCCGCAATCTCGGAGAAAAGGCGGCTAGGCACAGCTCGGGCAGCTTCCGGAGAGGCCTCAGCAAGGCGACGCCGCTTGAGAGGCCGTGGGGGTTGGTCCCCATTGGTAGGCGTGTCACCGTTTGCCGTGGATAGTTTGATACCCATTCCGTACGGTAGATGGTCGACCGCAGTTTTCCAAGCCCGGTGGATAAACGGCAGCGAGTCGCGTTTGTAAGGGGAGACGGTCGCCATCTCTAAAAGAGAACATGGGCGCAGCGCGCCACGGGACTGCGGCCACCTAACTTGGTAACGGACTTGAGTCTTAGATTCCAGAGATTGATGGGAGGCCGGCTAGTCACAACCGCCTCATCTACAAAAATTATGGATTACAACGAAGAGTCAGGCTTCATAGTGAGACGGGTGCACCACAACGAGGCCAACGACTTTAAAACAACGGTGAGACCCGAATGTGCGCAACCGGTGGGTGAGTTAGATGAGATGAGCGCGAATGATTGGTCCGTTGCTGGTGCGTTGACACGACGAGTGAGAAGGACTGTTCTGTTCTGTGAGTTGGCTAGAGAGGGAACGAGGCCGGTGGGGGAGGAAAAAGAGAACAAGTCTGGAAGTGAGAAAAGTAGTGACGATGAGAGAGGAAGGAAAACAGAGGGACTATACGGAAGAAAAAAGGGCCCCAAGAAGAACCGAAGTATACAGAGGAGGGTCAATGGTATACACTAAGGGGAAGAAATACAGGAGTCGCAACCCGGGCATGTGATGGGGGGGGGGGATATGGAATCTGGGGACACGGGGATGGGATGCGCTCGCTCAGAGTAAATGAACGGACGGACGCGTTTCGGCGTTGGCGTTGTGTTGCGCAATGGGAAAGGGCGAGAGAGGCTGACAACTGACTGACAGTGAGCTGCGACACTGACACGTACCGTGGCTGATGGCGGGCTAGTGCGCTGTTGGTGCTCTAGCGGGCCAATGAACGGGCCGGATTAGCTCTTATTATGGCTTGGCGTCTCGACTAGTGCTCGATCGGTACCTAATAAGAACGCCGTGCTGTGGCTGGTGCACAGACATGGGTCTGGTTGACGAATTGGGAGAAGACAAGGAAGGAAGGGCCAATGATGGCCAAGCCTAAGAAGACGTGATTAGTCGGGGTTCTTTTTTATTGTTTTCCTCATGCGAACCACTATATATGTGTTACAGGTTGGAAGTGTATAAATAGGTAATTTGGAGAGAGAAGATTGCTATTTCCCACTTGTCCTACCTGCATGCAGATGCTTGAGTATCGGAGGGCACGGAACGTGTAAGTTCGAGTAGTCTTGGTATTTGTTGGCCAACCCTGAGCTTCTGGCAGGCTCTAAATGCTAAAGTATAGTGATTGGGATAATATAGGATTTACAGGGCACTATTTAAAGTTGATGAACAGCTGGAGTAGGTGCGGCTAGAGAGTCCGTGGCTACCTTATTTTGGTGATACCCAAGCTGGAGTACCTACGAGGCAGTTGCGGGTAGGTACCTAGGTATGTACCTGTGTACACACACCGTCGTTGGATGTTAACCACAAAGCTTGTTTGGCGGGGCAGTTTGCTACCTACCTGATACTTAGATACAGCACTTACCTACATACCTACATGTAGTAGGTAGTATATGTAGGTAGGCACGGTGGACCACTTCCTTGGCCCACATATGCTGCACATGCCACATGCCGTACTAACCATACTGTACTAACCTCAGACTAAACTCTTCGAATCAGCCGAAGCTCACTCTCGTCGTCATCCCTCTCACCATTTCTAAGTTTATCTGATCATACCAGCACCATCACCAACCCCAACCCCAACCTTGGAACTCTTTCCTCCATCTGTATATGCTGTTCTCAAGGTATGCTATGAACGCCTCTAGATTACGGCATCTGCACATTCCTCCCGCTCAGTCCCGTCCTGCTCGAATAATCAAATCTCTATGTCATCCCCGTCCCCCCCACCTGCTCCCTCGTCGTTTAGAAAGGATGGATGAGGACTCGGATAGTCCACCACCCCGGCCGCGGCCCACCCGCGATCTCCCGTCACGACAGGCTAAGATCAAAGCACCAGCCCGCGAGACGAGGTCAACCGCGGCCTACTTCACCCAAACGTCGTCTTCCGCTACCGAGTCGACCGAGACGGACAGTCGGGTCTCAGCTAGAAGTCTGCGCCCCATCCGGAACAAGCGAAAGCCCTCCACCACCCTCACATCGCCGACCAAACCCACCAAACGCCAGCATGTTGAACCGACTGTTGGAGGGACGATGCCCGTCCTTCTCCGTCGCCACCACCGATCCAAGAGTGCCGTAGATGATATGCTCCTCGGTAAATCCCTGGTGTTGCCTCCTTGGCACACCCTCCCTTATCACGTCTGGTTGCGCGTGTTCAGCTTTGTCGCCGTACCTCTTCGCGATCCTGCATCACGAGCCGACGATCTTGCTGAAGCCGTGAACACCTTAATCTCGGGGGCCCGGACATGCAAATCAACAGCCGAGCCGGCACTAGCTGCACTGTACAAATGCCCACCTTTTCGACGAGCTTACACAAATTCCCCTCAAACTACATTCATGCGGTTCCTCCAGACGTTGGCACTCCCTCCCTCGGAGACGTTAATCCGATACCGCCCCAAGGTCGAAATTCTACGCATCGACGTTGATATATCACTTACACGGAAGGTAAACGGGTTGCAGTTACAATTGAAACAAGTCATCAAAAACCTTCCTCGATTAACATGCCTCGAATTATACCACCCTTCCGATGATGCTCCATTCAGAGATCTCAACACGAATTTGCGATGGAAATTTTCTAAGGACGATCTGCTTGATGGACTGGCGCCTCCCCTAGACGGAGACTCTTTGGTTGGTGACAAGACCACGACGACCGCTCTGAAAAGTTGGCGGTGGAACTCTCGTCTCGCTCCCGCAGATCTCTCGCTTGATCGTTTGCAGGAGATGCATGCGCTGCCTGGCTTTCAGCGTCTGCGCAAAGTGGCCTATGTCAACTATCAACTTCCATCCATGACTCAGTTTTCTGCCAGGGCCCGTGACAGTCAGGAAGCCCAGAATCGTGACTTCGAAGCAATTGCACATCTCGCTGCGTCTATAGCTGCCCTGCCCCACTTGGAGCATCTTGTGATCGAGTCGTCCACCTTGGCTAACGGCTCATTGCTGGAACGTCTTCCGAAGGCACTGAAACATCTCGAATTAGTCAATTGTTGGGAAATCACTAGCGAGGATCTATCCGCGTTTCTCATAACGCATGGAAGTTCCCTAGTACACCTGACCCTCAACCATTGCCAGTCTCTTAGTCTAGGTTTTCTCCCGGTGCTAGGAACGTCTTGTCCAAATCTTGCTCATCTAGAAATGGATATGTCTTATTTTAGACACCATGCGTCTTATGCGGATAACAAGCCGGAATATGCAACTCTTCTCGAAGTAGATCAAGTTCCAACCTGGCCTTCTTCAATTCAATCCATCGAAATCACCCACATGCGCCACTTTTCGGGCGGGGCTGCACAGATGTTTTTCGGCAGTTTGATGAAGAATGCTAAGGCGCTGCCCAATCTCCGGCGGCTAGAGTTTAAGGTCTGCCTCAACATCGAGTGGCGTCTACGTGTAAATATGAAAGATACCCTGACCGATCAGATGACCAGGGTTTTCAAAAGGAAGCCGTCGCCCCCTAAGGAGCACAAAACTCTACATCAACACAATGACGCCAAGCTTAAAATACTGAGTCAAACCGACACTTCGAAGCCTTCAACACGTCGGAGTGTACGAATCATCGATCAGTCCTCAAAGTCAGTCCCTGACAAAGACGGAGCATCTTCCTCGGGCAAGCGTACTCTCATTACCACCCGGAGACTAAAGGCACGTATGCAAGGTATGCGAGGTTCGTTAACATGTGATGCGGATGGTGAAGAAAGCGAAGATGAACTCTCAAAGGGTCGTACCGATGCTCGCCAAGGCAAGAGTAGGACTACGACTGCCAGGGAAGTAGGTGTACGAGACGAAGAATTCATCCACGGTCTGTGTGATATTGTTGACATTGTGGTTGATAATCAACGGCCGGCCGAACGGCGGTATGACATGGACGACTTTTTGGACTCACCGGAGCAGTCGGACCCGGAATGGAACAGTGACGAAGACGAGATGTTTGATTAACGGCCCGTGTCGGCAGTCGGTGACGTGATTACAATCGAACGAAGAAACGATGCAGTTAGAAAAGCATGTTGGACCGGAAAGTCGATTACATAGGCGTTTGACAGGAAAAGGCGAGAGGGCGGTCTCTTTCTGTAAGAAAGATCTATTTAAAATCGTCATCACTGACGTGGAGCATTTCATGTTTTCATGTAATGTACCGGACAGCATTTCACGTGGATTGATACCCAGGGGCTAGGGCAAAATAGCTATTCCCTCTACTTTTATATTGCTAGATGTTAGGATTGCTAGGCGTTTTGACACCATAAACGGAACGCATGAATATAGATCAGATCATGGTCAGGATTGGCCCTTACAACATGGCTTTTTTTTCTTCATACGCCGTAAGCAGTGCATACACATCTTTACTTAGTTTCAAAAACTTCAATGATTATTAGGGGCTAATATTTTGGCGGATTAGCCTGCGGACGAAGAAACGAGTGACGAGACACACCACGAATCGAAGAATAACTCATTCAATGAACTAAGATCATTTGCAGTTTGTCCTTGATATCATTGGGTATCTTCGCTTGTATCTAAGTGGTTATTATATGGAATTACATTAATAATGAGTGTTGTTGTGTATGCCATCCGTTGGTACGCCCATCCCTCCCGGCCCCCCCCTCCCTAAAAAATATTTGTATGCTTGCCCTGGAGATAACGAAACCAAAAATCATTTTGTGACCACCCACCCACCTTTGCTGGAATCCCACAATACTCCCTTCCCCCCCCCCTCCCCCCCACGTTAAAGTACTGGAACCTGCCAAACTTTCCAAGTTGTACTAACCCCAGACAGACAGAACGTGTAACTCCAGCCAACGAGCATCTCTCAAATAGCCCGTGCACAAGGCTCTATTATTACGGCCTACCGTTTTGAGGTCACAAAGGTTCACCCAAGGTGAACAAAGTAAAAATTTTCATTCACTCTTTCTTTATACTGTATCTTACTCATCTAAGCCCCAGAAGGTCTTATTGTCTGTCTCTAGTGAAGGGCGCTCGGCACTACAGTATGTAACCCGCCATTGGTTGATGGCGTAGGCGAGACCGAATTCATCATTCATCCCTCCCTCCGTTTTCGGCTTCTTTCGAACACAAACACCTTGTCGGACAGGTAGCAGTGGTAGGTAGACCACATTTTGTCTTATGGCAATTTTTTTCTCTTTCAGCAGAGAAGAGTCATCGCTAGTTGGGTGGCTCCTAGATAGGCTCATGATGGACTCCATAATGTCCTGCGCTATTGTGACCTGCCTATTACCTTGGTGGCACTTGAATAGGTTGTCATGGTTGTATGCCCAGTGGCTTGTATGGTCGTATGGTCGCTTGTCCGTGCCCCTCTATCAACAGGTTAGTATACAGTAGATGTTGTAATACAAAATACAAAATACAAGTACCTCGACACAGACCTACACTACCTACATACCTCCTACTATACAGGACTTAGCACGTACTACGTATACTACAGTAGGTAGGTAGGAGGTATGTAGATACGAGACGATGGATATGGATGGTCACTTACCTCCATACATATATGTAATACAGTACAGAGGTAGGTAGGTGGTAGCAGGTAGCAGGCAGGTAGCAAAGCACGCACTGTAGCATACCCGTACTTACCTACCTACACAGGTACCCACCCGAGCTGCATGGATTGACTGCACCTGCACTACAGTACGCACTACTACTGCACCCATCCTCGCTATCTGTGGTCCCAAGCCCCCGAAAATACCAACCAACGAGTCTAACGACCAGGTGCATGTGGGTGACAAGGTACCAGAGTATACCATCCTCTTTTGTAGGTAGGTAGGTAGGGGTCCAGATACTGTCGCATACCTAGGTAGTATATTATCGTTTCCTACCCGCTCGGCTTCGTTTCCCTTCCTCTCGCTCCCTCGCTCATCATTGCTATGGTTTGAACCCTGCCCACTTGTCCTCGTTCTAGTGCTTCTCCATATTGCTCTCGGAACGATATCGTCAGCTCCTAGAGACGTCGTCTATGACGCACAGCTGGCCGTTAGTGCCCCCCGTACAGTGAATTGCTTTTTCCGTTGGGAATCGTCCCGTCGAGTCGCTCCGCCGTCCCTTGCCCGAGCAGCCGGCCGTTGCTGTCCGTCTCCATCGCCCCAGATATCTCTGAGCAAACCCCCAGTCTAAACTCCGGCTAACAAGCACCGGGCCCGAACTACTATTTCACCACGACTAGCACTGCGCTTTGTGTTATTATCGAGTTTTACTGTACCTATCTCTTTAATCAGAAGAACCCACGTGCCGCTTTGGTTCCGATCTACGTACCGGCTAGCGGGGCTCCATACCACCGCAATATCGTCATATCACGGAATTACGTGGTGCTTGACACTCATATCACGGCATACCATATCCCAGTGCTTCTTTAGTCATATACTACGTGTGGGCATGAAAAATATCCCCCGTTCGCCTCAATTTTACCATCTTTTGTTTTATCACGCCAACCACCGAGTGTCGGTCTTGAACATATCTATCTTATCTTACGATATATGTTAATACCCCCAACAATTCGTCACTTCTGTCACGACTTTGTGGTAGAAGTCAACTCAGTTCCGAGAATCAATTCCAGGAACGAACATATCTAAACACCGAAACAGCGATCGGAACTTATAAACGTCTTGCCTACATCTCCGGCCCCTTCGCGCCGCCGACTCGAGAGCAGGCCTATTCGTGCTTAAAAAGACCTTCAACGTCTCGGTCGACAGAGGCCCCTAACGGAACCCACCAACCAAACCTCGCCCGCTTCTTCTTCTAGGTTGCTACGGAGACTCATCTCCCACAATCTCAATGCATCACCATCGCAAGAAGTCCGGCCATGCGTCGAACAATTCGTCTACGACTGATGTCCGCAAGGCCGGTAGCGCTGCGGATCCCTCCCGGTCACGACGACCACAGACTTTGGCGAGAAAATCAACTCCTCAAACGGCGCAGAAGCTAGGCAAGAACCCCAGAGATCGGGAGAGAGAGTGGGAAGAGGAGCAGTGGTCGGAGGACGAGCGAGAGAGCTTCCCGCAGTATTGGTACGTTCCTTGTCACCCTCGTGTCCCATGCCGTTTGTCCCTCCCGAACCCCGGAATGGAAATTGCTTCTCTCGGCGCCACCTTGTGGGTGTGAAGACGCTTACACCTCGGTATCGCTCCCAACAAATAAAAAATCCCATGCATATTGAAACACCCCGTGTAAGCTGCGTCGTCACATGATGTATCATTGATGGGGCAATCCACGTTTTGCGTGGGTAGCTTGATCCAACCCTAATGAGCTTCGCCTATTTCCGTTCCTGCAGTATCACAAGCCCAGAATTCGGTTATTCTGCTTACTGACTGGTCAATAGCATGACCTGTGAGAAACAATTCATAGCGCAAGACGAGAGGTTTCTCTATTGCTCTGAGGCGTAAGCCCTTCCCCGACTAGCCAATCAAATGGGTGCAGCGTACTAACTTGCATGTCAGCTGTCGGAGACATGACCAAACCGCAACAACATTATCACACTCATCGGTTAGAACGTATAGCGGCTATAACAGTGGGAGCTTACCATTCTATACCTCTGGGAACCCAGAGCCCCGAGACATCGTCCCCCGGGCATCGCCGTCTCGCCCCAGTTCTAGTTATTTCTCGCCTCCCACTACTCCCACCGGGTCTCAGTACACTAGCGCCGTCTCAGCGTTGAGGTCACTTAATCGACGCCCTCCAAGTCCGCCATCCCCAGTGTCCATGAACGCCAGCATCTGGCCTTTTACCCGCAGCGCTGCGACCAGCCCAAGCTCATCATATACACACCCTTCTAATGTTTATCCTTCGACCTACGACGGGGGCTATCAAACGTCTACTTACGGTCATATTAGTGGTGGCATGGTAACATCAGACCGGCCGCTACCCTCAAGAAACCCCCCGGCCTATTCGCGACCTAAGAGCATCGAGCTCGTGACTCCCTTGATGAGCCGTTATTAGACAAGGGGACGCCTTCGCGGCGAGCCCAGGGCAGATGTCTGCAGGCAACTAATCTGCCATGTTCATTATAGTTTCACGTTAGTCTAGACTAAGCATTGCTAGGCAAGCTCAGGTTCGATGTATGCCTTCCCAGTCTAGCTTAGGTTGGGAGCTGGGCTTGGATCCTTATCTTGGGACCCAATTGAGGCCCTTTGCTTGCATTAGCCATGTGCGGGGTGTCGCTTCGATGTCCTGAAACGGACTATCGAAGCTCCTATCCCCACGTCGCCAATGGTGGCAGATGCGGGATGAGTGGACAGATGAGCGGTGCTATCTATCCCCAGCGTCGGCGTCCAAGAAATTGGAGCAGATCATTCTGCATGATGGCTGATGTGATCCTCGGGGCTACTCAATTCAGCTCATGGCAACAGGAGGGAGCCGAGCCAGTCTCTTGCCCCATCACATAAACTGCATGACATGGTACACAGCAATACTTGTCGTGCTTCTTTGCATTCGCTATGGATCGTTTTACAACAGATATACCTAATAACGTCATGTCTTTTTCTTTTCCATTATTAATGAAAAACAACAAATGCATATAGAGAGCGTCAATATCAACAATGGATACTGGTTGGCGCAAAAAGGATTGGGTCCGGAAGCTGCATTATGGGCGGAGGATCTTGGCCCGTTGTTCTCTTTAGGAGGGAATTATCATCATTACATCGATCAATTGGCGGTTTATTTGTTTATTTATCTATACAAATCTATCAGCATTTACAGAATATCAGGGTGGCTAGCAATCTTTATATAACTATATAGGTCTTGTTTTATCCAGAGGACAGAAATGACCGAGATATAATATGTTTTAATCAGTTTTCAGACTGCCCCTCCTTTCTACAAGCCGTGTACAATGAGTTTCTGCGTTTATGTGAGGGCTTTTGTCGATTGATCTGCGCTCTCCTGCAGTCGAGCAAGTAAGTAAGCAATACATTACAGGTTTACAACGTGCACATGATATGACGAGCTACGTAGTTTACGGCATATCGAAGCCCCGTTGTCTAAAGGCGGATTGTGAGGTCGCCGTCTGGGGCCGAGCGTGGCAGAGGGAGACAGACAGACGGATGGATGGACCAAGTGGATGGACAGCAGCAGCATTCTGCACATACCTACAGAGTACATTCTGCACGTACAGTACTGTACACCACACAACTGCTACTTACCAATAGTAACCAAGCAGGCTGTCGTTTGCCTTAGACCAGAATTGGACACGCGCAGCAGGGCAGCACGAGGATCCACGCAAGGCATGGAACCCCTCCGATCGACCCGGGCGAGGCGGGGGTATGGAGGGCAGACAAGGTACCTTTGGGGCTAGGTAAAAGTTAGATATCTGGGGTCCAAGGTTTAAGGTAGGTACCTGCGCTACTTAGAGACAGAATGTGGAGTTGGAGCTCTACTTAAGTACCACCTACAGTATCTGATCCTAACCTTGGGATGTAGGTAGGTGGGTGTTCTAACCTGTTAATTGACAATATATACCTGGCATATTTCTGGATCTCATACTGTATGTGCGGAAGCACGCACTTCAGAGTTCACCCTCCGCCCGGCTTCCTGTCATCGCCGCGTCAGTTGACGCAAGGTACGGTCGGGAGGGGCTCGGGGGATTGAGTTTTTTTATTTTATTTTAACTACTACTTGCCTAACGTAACGTAAGAGGTAAGTATACCTACTACCTACGGTAATGGTACCGGTACTGTGCAGTCGTCGGCCATGGCCATGGCCACGGCCACGTCAAACGGGTCTCGGGTCGCTGGGCATCCCGCTTGTCGATGAGTAATACCCATACTATATACATACACCCTGTGAAGAAANTTTTTTCCCTCTCCCTTTTTGTTTCTGACTTGGATATACCATGTAGGTACTTTTGCGGTAGATTCTGAAACTTGAGTATTCTATACCATAATATGACTCACTATCATGTTGAAACGTTGCCTGCTCTGTCAGGTACCTCTCTGGTAGTAAAGCCGTTCACTGACCGGGGGGGGAAAGAGGTCTCGGCGACAGCTCCGGTTCGTCGGATCTCCATGCCCGGCGTTACGTAACTCAACATTCGTTTTCGGGCATTCGTGGCCTGGTAGGTTACGCGTTGTGAGCACATTAGATACAGTATCAAGAAGCGGGGTGCAGCGACTGCTTCAAAGGCTGTTTTATGCTGGAATCTCCCGAGCCTTTACGTACGAAGGAACGTCATAGATCAAACTCTATAACCGGACATCTCCCGGTTTGTGGACTCCGGTTTCATGTCGTGGTAATCGGGTATTATTTGATTGAGATGATTGTACTATACCTGAGTTTTCATGTCCAGCGAGTCAATTGGAATTGGACTCGTGCGATATTCGTCTCTGCCTAATTATTGTATTTTACACGTCGTGGTATGTATGTGTGGTAAATGCAGACAGTAATCGACTGGGTATCTATACCCGAGGCATGCTATGTGATGAAGTACTATAAATGCATAAAGAAGCCACATTGTAGGAGTTGGTCGTAAGCGGCATAACCGTGACAAGTCATAGTGCTGTTGGGGGATGCATGTCGTATTTCACTGCACAGTCATCTTTTCTGTGTAGTCAACTATTTGTTTGCCTGGAACTGGCTGGAAGGCTGCCAATATCTCGTCGGCGTGAACCACATAGGCACTTACTTAACTATCAATAGACGTACAGTTGTCGATGCATCCGTTAATTAAAGAGCGGTTGTTACTTGTGTGATTGGGAAACCTCAAGAAGCAGTCAGTTCCCTTACTGTGGTTTTTTATAGATAGTAGGTAACCAATAAGCCATTTTTGGGATAACTACACTAAGTAATCGTGCCACGCCCCACTTTATTTAGGACTCGCTTGGGCTCACCTACTAAAGTAGGTGCTGGTCACTCAAATAACCACTTTACTTAAATAACTACTTTTTTGACCAAACCACCTATTTTCATCAAAACAACACCCGCGCTATCGATTTTCAAGCCTCAAAATGGAAAAGAAGGTACAAAAAGCACTCGAATACCTAAAGGAATACCCTTCAGCCAAAATAGCCACGGTTGCGAAGGCTTTTGGCATTACGCGCGCTGTTCTTCGTAACCGCCTCGCTGGCCGCGGTGGCCTAAATCGCAAGCCCTCACCTAAACTAAAGCTATCACCTATCGACGAACAGGCTATCTGCAACTATATTGACCGACTCGATCGAACCAACCTAGCCGTACGGCCTGAATTTATCTGCGAGGCTGCAAATTCGATCCTTAAAGCCAAAGCACACCCTTCTAACCAAAAGCCACCTACGGTTGGTAAATCCTGGGTCAGGCGCTTTACCAAACGCCACCACTACCTACGTATACGTCAAAAAAGAGGGCTCCTCGCGATACCACACCCCCCTTTACCTCAACCAGCCTCGTCGCCACTCCAACAGACCCCTGTTACAGTCCGTCACGTTAATAAGGCTGCTGCCCATATTCTTGACGCCTTAATTGATACGGATGACATAGACCCGGAGTTAGCTATTGCGATGGGGCGATTTATCAAGGGATCGATTCTCAACGCTACAGAGCTACTGCAGACTAAAATAGACCTGTCAAGGACTAAATTAGCCGAACAAACGGCTAGATCACGCAGAGCCACCAAAAACACCCCCTTGAAGTCAGGGGGAGTCCTAACTGTTGCTGGAGGGCGTGAAATAGTACGGCAAAAGGCTATAACAGACGAAACTAGGGCTAGGAGACTGATCGAACAGGCTGATTTAAGGTACAAAAAGGCCACCAAACGTGCTTTTGAAGAAGCAGCAAAAGTAGCACGGCATTGGAGACTTATTGGTAGGCTACAGCCAGCATTAATAGCTGATGGCAACGGGCGTAGCCGTTTATTGCGGCGTTTTTAATAGAAAACACCAAAAAAGTGGTTATTTGAGTGACCAGCACCTACTTTAGTAGGTGAGCCCAAGCGAGTCCTAAATAAAGTGGGGCGTGGCACGATTAGTATTCGAGTTTTTACTGGGAATCATTTAACCCCCGGCCATTATGGTTCCTTTCCTTCTCACGTCTTATGGTTAGAATGGAAAACATTCTTCCATATTAATTAGAAACGGAAATGTAACGAAGTTTCTTGATAGTGAAAAAGAACCAAAGCACCATCTAAGTACAGTTTCGGGGTATATTTGTCGACCTCCATGTTGGGTTGAATATGGGCAGTGCTGTTGAGCGGTATTAGGCCAAAATTTTAATTAGAAAGTACCACATGACATTCTGTGTTTCCATCTCATCTATTCACCTTGAAATTCTCATATTTGTTGCTTAATGTCGAGTTGTAGCTGACTGGGATTTGGTTAAGTAATACCTGGGTGAGGAAGTGTATGAAGTGGGTCAACAAAGAGGTACCGGTATGGCTGCTGAAAATGACGTGCATGCACTGGCTCGTTCGCGTTAGCAGATCAATCTCGACCCGCAACCCTCCCAGGAACCAAAAAAAGATAGTACGACGCGACAACATCATTACAACGGGTACGGTATATGTGGCGCGACTATATTGCTTTGGTTTCTGGCGTCCGGAGTAAATTAAATTTAGATCTGCATGACGCGATAGGCTGCAGTTCTCGATGACATCGACTTTTCTCTCTACATAGAACTGCCACGCTTCACGGCCCAGGATGGCGACTCCCGACAAGGACGAGCAGCGAATGCAGGTGGACGGGGAGGAAAATAATTCTCTCTTGTCGGACCTGAGCGACAGCGAAAATGACTTATCCGACGACGAAAACCTTACCTCAAACTCAAAGATCGAGTGGCTAGCGACCGGCCGAGAAAAACGATCTACAGCTGGTAATCGGATGAAGTCGATGATCGCTGCAGAGGAGCCCGACGACGAACTCGAACTCCTCTTCGCCGAAGATGCCGACGACGCTGGCTTTTCAGGTGTCGAAGACGACGGATCCGATGCTCACATGTCGTCGTCAGAGGATGAGGATGCACAAGAGAATGCCGATGAGTTGGAAGGGGAGAAAGAGCTGGAAAAACGGGCACGCGAAAGCAGGCAGGCGGCCCGTAAGCGCAAGGCACAAGAGGCGATACCGTTGAAGTTTCGTAAGAAGGTCAAAATCGATACCTCTCAGACACCGAGCGCAAGCGCCACACCCACACCCAAACCGAGACCAAGGAAGAAATCAGAGCGACTAAGCTGGCTTCCCTCCCCTGCCGATATGCCTACGAGAGCTTCGAAGCGAGAGACTACGATGGCTGGCAAAGAGCAACTCCATAAACAGATGGCTGAGAGAGAGGTGAAGCGGCTTCAGCAAATAGAAGCTATGGAGCGAAAGGCAAAGAGGTTAGAGGCCCTGAAGAAGCCGCCCATGACACAGGCAGAACGCCTTGCTGAGGCGGCACTGGTGGAGAAGCGAAATGCCAAGAGTCTGAATCGCTGGGAAGAGGCAGAGAAGCAGCGGGAAGAAGAGCGAAAAGCCAAGTTGGCTGCCTTGAACAACCGGACCCTAGAGGGTCCTGTCGTTACGTTCTGGAGTGGTGTCGGAGAATGGATAGACGGCAAGCTAAAACATGTTGGCAAGATAGTCACTATCGAAGAAAAGCCAACAAAGAAGAAACGGCACTCTGCTGTTGGACCCCAAGCGACAGGGGAGAGCACCGTCGAAGCCCGTGAGAACGGAGCAGGCCAAGCCGACATACATACTTCTCCTGATAAGACAGCAACTGGTGTTCCTGAACCTACTGGAAAGGAGACCAATATGAAACCCCAACAGGGCAAGGAGTCTGTGTTATCAAACGGCACAAGTTTAGTCGGCACGGGGAGCGAAAATGTTACATCATGTACGGGCGCTGGGCAAGACACCCAATCGCTGCATAATAGTGTTATTGAGACGACTTCAACTGCGTCGTCTGTTTCTCTGGTTGCGCCTACAAAACAAGGGGAAGAGGCCTTATCTACTCTGAGCTCTCGTAACCAAGATCCAACACCCTCGGAGAATGCTTCTCAACCACAAATTCCTCCACCAGCCGATATTAGGCCACCTGATCTCAAGCCCCCTGACCTCCAACCACCCAGCACTGGTTTATATACCACCAGCATGTTCGCACCACCTTCACAGTCATCATTGATGATGCCTCCCGAGCTGAAACCTCCTTCGAACAGTTTCTTAGCACCTCCGGTGGGTGTGTCTCAAAATGGCCTATCTATGCCTGTAATTGGCTATCATTCTTCGCTCAGCTCTTCGAGCTCTTCTCACGTCCTTGCGCCTCCCACTCCGGCGCAAAGACAGTCACCACTGTCAATGCCTCAAACTAATATCCATCCTCCTGCCCCGGCACCAATATCAACCGCGCCGACACTAGTCATATCGACACCAAAACCCAGTACATCTCCTACATCATTGACCGCACCTACACCTACACCTACACCCACACCAACCCTACCACATAAACGACCATCATCAAAGACACCCTTGAACGCCCCGAAATATACGAAGGTCAATGTTCAAAAGCAACATTCCAAAGAGGCCGCCCCGCCTCCACTGCCGTCACCTCCCGCCAATGGCAAAGCTACACGCAACGGCATCATACTACAGAACTTCAACGAGAATGCGGTCAAAGACAAGTCGATACAAACTCGCATTTTATTCAACCGGGAGATGAATAAGCTACCAAGTAAGTTACTTTCACTATTCCCCTTTACACTGTACGTATATTTACCATGCGACAGAGCCAGGGCCAGCCGTGCGTTGCGTGATTACGAACCATCCGGCGAGATATAGAGACCCTAGGACTGGCTTGCCGTACTATAATGCATATGCTTTCAAACAGATCCGAAAGCTCTCTGGTGGCGAGTATAAATGGAGTAGCTTGGTAGGCGCATGGGTCGGTAGTGGAACTTCCGCCGCTATGGGTGTCCCCGCGAGATTCCTCGATCCAGATGCGCCTGGGCCTCCTAAAGAGCAGGCACCTCCCAATTTACCTACGAACAAAGATGGGATAACAGAGGGTTTGAATAAAGATACAGAAGATCGGAAAGTTGGTGTACAGCACGTGCAAGTCCCAGCACTGTCCGTCCAGCAGTCAAGTCACGTCGCCGCCCCGATTACAGAGAGCCCAGCGAGTAGCAATACTCTGGTCACAACTGCCCCGCCGAGTATAGGAACTGGTAATGTCGAAACAGCTCCGATCATAAATGAATCAAGTAGCGGCACTCAGTTGTATGTTCCAACAACGGGAGCTACATTCGAAGTAAACACAGATTATATTCCCACCATCAATCCACCCATGGTGAACACAGCCGGCTCGAAGATGGTAGATAACATAACTACTACTCAATCAACAAGCGTGGTGAACACCTCTTCTAGCCTACCAGTACCGCCCACGGTAACAGTGGCTGTTCCATACACATCGCCATCGGGGTCTTCCACGGTGGTAGAGAAAGGAGGGGTGAACCAATGAAGACAGGATGAAACGCCTGAGAATTCGGCATAGGGTATCTATCATTCATGACGTCTTTATGTAGAATTAGATGTACCAGAATTACCAAAACATGAACCGAGAAATAAAAAAGGCAAACCGAACGCCTATGCGATGCTTCCACATTCACCAAATTTTCATGCCCTCACGTATGTGTGCTTGAGAATGACTGAGCATACAATGCCATCTCATGAATGAATGTCCTAGTGTTTCCTCTTCTTCTTGGTCTTGTCACCGTACTTGGGGAACACGATCTTGCTCGTCTTCCTCCGCTTCTCGATGCGGCCCTTCTTGCTGCTCGACTTGGTTGATGTAGAGGCGGCCTTAGCGGCGTCGACATCCATGGCGGCTATTATAAGTTCGAGCATGATTAGATCTTCGTCACACACGATTCTACAATCTGAGAGGACCACGACTTACTCTCGTCAGCGGCGATGGCACCCTCCTTCTCTGCATTACCGCTATTGTTGGCATCGACATCCTCGACAATGTTCATAGATTCGCTGTCGGCTCGCTCGGGCTTGGGCGCCGCGGCCAATTCGAGGAGCTTTGCGGAGAGTCGCGCATTGCGCGCTATCTCGACGGGTCCGAAGACGTTGGCTTTGAGGCGTTGGTTGTTCGCTTTGCGCGAGCTGGCGCGGGAGCTCTTCGCCATTGTCGTTCTCGGGCCTGATGGATTTAAGTCAAGTTTAAGGAGTTGGTTACTAGAGTACCAAATTGAGTCGTGAAATTGGCGTGGGGGAGTCGTTGTCTTCCAAGTATTTGATGCTTTATTGGTACAGTACCTAGGTAGTGCTCGGTCTGATAACCTGAAAAGATCGAAAGCTTTAGCGGGGCTTATCGCAGATCTATAGTGGGCAGGCTGGCAGTACCTACCCACCTGCAGGCATCTACTACGCGGTAAAGTTCAGCACCGACCCTGAATTAGGTAGGCGGTGTGGTTTCCCAACCACTGAGCAATGGCGACGAGGACGAGGGCATAGCAACGACAAGGCAGCCTCACAAACCTTCCCCCCTCTCTCCTTGGTAGCCATCTTCTTTGCAAGAACAAATAGACGCCTTCTCCATGTGCAGAGCTTTGTTTGCTAGAGCCAGTTTGGAAGTTTAGAGCTTGAAATTAAAGTCCTTGTTGGCCAGAGCTCCGATGCGATCCTGACAGACCAGACACATCCTTCAGCACCCCGTGTCTCATAACATTCCCCCAGACGTTCTGCTCAGCAACCATCTTCTTCAGCGCCATTTCCCGGGTTACCATTGTATTTCTGCTACGAACTAATTATTGTCCAGCTCCTGTACTGCAACACCAAAGCCCTTGCCTTCCGGTTCATACTTGATTCAACAAGGATTGCTGCGCACGCGCGCGCATCATAGTCAAGGGAGAACAGGGCGGATCAGAGACAAAGACTCCGATACTGGGCGCAAATACATCTCGCAATAGGTACTTGGTGTTGGTGTGTGGACCGCTTGTTGTCGAAGGCGGGACTGCCAGCCAAACGGTGGTGGGCGGTAAGCCTAAGCCTTACTGCGCGCCTCCTCTATGAGGCCGAGACGGGCCGTGCCTACCTCGTTCTCCTTGCGCACCTGTCTAAACCGATAGCTAGGCCGACTTGTGGTTCGCGGCCGCAGTCGCAGCAACGGCAACTGCAATTGCAACTATAACTGCAACTGCAGCCATGGCCATGGCTTCCTCCAATAGCGACATCCGCCAGCTGGAGCGCACCCTCTCGACAATGCTCAACAAGCACCTACAGCAGATATGCTCTCTCAATGATCTAAAGACTAGCGGAGTCAAGGCCGAGCTACAGGGCCGTATCAAAAATTGTGAGTCCCCAACAACAATCATCTTGTCTTCTCTTCCCACCGGCACCCAATCCCAGTGTCTGCGAGTCTCAGGTCGCCGAACCCCAGACTATGTACTGGATGCTCCTATCCTTCTCTCACCATTTCTCTTCCCGCTTGTGTGGGGCGATTTGTCCTTCCTTATGTGTCTATACTTTCCGCCTCGAGCATTTATTGATAGTGGCCGGGCTTCGGTTATAAGAACACATCGTGCAGCTATATAATCGGCCTATCACTCTCAACTATACCCTTCGCAAGTCTCTCTCACACCTACCGAAAATACTCATGGCCTATGTACCTAGGTACCCTGTTACCTGCATTCTATTCCAAACAACATTGTCGCCCACACAAAGCAACCCCCCCGTCCTTCTTTCCCTCAAGATCGCCATACTTTGTCGGTTCACACCGCGTTGATAACCATCTTCTAACTTCACTCCTTTGCAGTTCTCGTCGAGAATTATACGGTAAATCCAGCTAGATTCCGGCGTATGCAAGGTCATATTCAGGGTCTGATCCGTCCGGGTGACACTATTGTTCCACGCCAGTCCAGCATGCCGAGCTCGTCCTCAAGTAGTGGCCAGTACGGCCAAAACAACTACGCACCTGCCAAGAGTGGCAACTACCCTGGTGCGCCAGCAGGATACCCGTTCCATCCACCCCAGCCAGTTAGTGGCTATAGCGCCGCTGGAGCAGCAGGCAATAGTACTACCTTAAGTTACTACAAGAATGCGCACCAGGCTGGACGTGATTTACAATTCAAACCGTCACCATTTTACTCTATCGTGGGGAGAATTGGAGAGATCCGGACTTGTGATCGTAAGATGTCTCCTACTAGTTTAGTACTCTCTTCTAAATAAAAATCACTGACAGAGCTAGCAGCTATGAACTCACATAGAAATACCATACACCTAGCCATGCGGGTCAGCGATCAGCCTATCATGGTTGGCCTTGCAAACGACAAGTCATATCGCGTAATGCTCTTTTGCGCGGCCGACAACGCGAGTCTCCAGGATATCGTATTTCCTCATCAAAGCGAAATTAAGGTCAACGGTGGCGAGATCAGGGCCAATTTGCGCGGTTTAAAAGGCAAGCCCGGCACTACACGTCCAGTCGACATTACAGACTCCCTGCGTCTGAAGCCCCCGAATTATAACAACAACATCGAGTTCACATATGCACTGACATCGAAGGTGAAGAAGCACGATCCATCTCCCGTAGCTACAGTGAGCAAAATGGCATTGGTTCTGGGCGGTGAATATCTTTATATCGCCTATCGCTAACGTTTTGTCCACAGAAATTCTTTCTAGCGGCATATTTATGTAGAAGCGCGTCTGTCGATGAACTTGTGGCAAAGATTAGGGGCCGGAAGATTGCCAAGGCTATGGTCATTCAAGAGAGTATGTTGTTCTACTCAAATCCCCTCCTCGTGAGACGATTCTGATTGATAGTAGTGACTAAGAAGGCAAATGACCCTGATGTCATCGCAACGTCGACAGTGCTATCTTTGAAGTGTCCGCTTAGCTATACGAGAATAAGAACACCTGTTCGATCTGTGATGTGCAACCACATATCATGCTTCGACGGCTCCTCATACTTGCAGTTACAGGAACAAGGTCCACAATGGCTTTGTCCGATATGTAACCAGTCAGCCCCTTTCGAAAATTTGGCTGTCGACGAATATGCCAAGGACATCCTCGAAAGAACGGAGGAATCTATTGAGCAGGTCACGATAGAGCCCAATGGCCAGTGGGCGACTCAGTCAGCTGAACCAGTGCCCAGAAAATCTCGGTCTTCCAATGTCAGCGCGAGCATCGATGTCGATGATGACATATCCATCGTCACCGATAACCCCAGTTACAGGAATGGGGGGTATGGCAGCACACCCCACCCGTATGGCACGCCTGCTCGAACCTTTATGGGCACACCTAGTCCCAGCTCGCGAGAGCCATCAAATGCTCCGAGAAGTGGTAGTAAAAAGCGGCCAGCTGCTGAGGTAATCGACCTCACCCTCAGTAGTGATGAGGACGACGCGCCGCTTACTAGACCACTCAAGAAACAGAACCTTGGGTCTGCCACTATCCCGCACTATTAGCTGGGTGCTGCGTAGTGGCGGGGCTAAAGAAACTATTATCTGACGCGATAACGGCTTGACGGACGTTGAATTGACCACGATCAAAGTAGAGTACGAAAGAGGGCGGCCTAAGAGATGTAGGAAAGTATCGTACCATGTACTATAGGTGCTCACTAGGGGTTTCCTGTTCTATGTCCTTTTTTTTTTTTTCTCAACGAGGGCGTTATGGGTACAGCGCGAAGGCATAGGCATTCCTACATTGATCGCGTGAAAGCACTGACGGTTTCAAGGCGTTGGTAACATATCACACTTGCATTTGAGGGAGGTAAAATTTGGTTCGTCAGGCACAGAGAGGGATCTCCTACATCGGATATATCAGTGCTTCTTGCGCTCAGCTCAATACAGGCTTTCGCCCCTTTCCGACCCAGAATTTTTTTACACCACATAACTCTTGAGGGATCCTCGTGCAAGTTCTGGTGGCGATTGACTAATAGTACTGCTGTTTAGGGTACTCTTTGTCGGCGTTTTGAATCAACCCGAGCAATTCGCACTTCGTGAGGGAATGATATAAAAACATGACCTTTACCACACGTGGACAGGTATATTTTCGGACGGACAAAGTTTAAAAGTGTTTATCAGTATCCCGTTAATTGGCCAACGATAACGTAGATGAAGATCATCGTCGTTGTATGACAAGGTCGCAAAATACTTTCGTAGGCTTGCTCTGAGTGTGTTTCTTTGCTCTCTGAGAGTAGTGTTGTAACGCTTGCCAATTTGAAAGGCGGAAGGTCTAGCCGATTGACGGCGATGATAAGGAGGAGGACAACCGCGATTGCATATCTTGTGAAGATCTACGCTGGCTGGCATTTGGTGCTAGAAGGACATGCGCCTCTTTGTGCCGGATGAGGGGGATTCTGATTATTTTAGGTTCCTATTCTTTGCCGCTGAGTGCTGGAATAGAAGTCATGATATTGGTATAGGGATAGGGGTAAGTTGATGGCGAGACAAGCAGTTCGGTGTCATGTTGTGCTTGTAAGTCGGAGTCTGTCTGTTCGTTGAGTGCCCATAAGGAGGTAGGTATGTGCTCTTTCCTCCGTCTGTTAGGCTACCACGTGCTTCACCTCACTCGGAGTCTCTAATCATGGAACATCGTGGCCTTGTGTAAGGTCTAACTCTTTCGCGATAATTCCTCTGCAAACTGCTCGTAACCTTGTCTCCGAGCTAGGATTTCTTTTATGCTTTGGGCGCTGGCGACAACTGTATTGACGGCGAGAGCGTTAGCGTCGGTATATCTATCTATATGCTCAAACCTTCAGCTGTTCTGGTTGTATGTTAGAGCTGACTAGTCTATAAGTTACTAGTAGATCTCTTTCACTTTATCCTTATGTTATCGCACGTATGATTAGCCCAATGTAGCTGTGCACGCGAGACAACCCAACTACCTCGTCGCTCTGTTCTGTGAGACAGCCGGAGCATATACGCAGCACTCATGTCTAGAGAATTAATTATCCTTGCCGAGGCTGTCGACTTACTCATGCGCAGGAGATTATTGAGAGAGGCAAGATACTAATAGTTTACGGATAATGTACATACACCCCTTAACGTCGACTCGTTCGGGTTTATCTCTAGGAGAAGGATGGATTGTTGGCAGCTTGCATAGTAGATATAACCACAAGATGCAAACGTCTTGTGTCAACCAACAAGTTTAACATAATATCGATAACGCATTCTGTCAGTCGTATATAGATTCTTCTACACTACCCCGAAGACGCTATGAATTCCGAGTCGTCACAACACCAGCTATGTCCGACTTTGTAGTTGGGAACGTAGTGCCTGCTTCTACTCATGATCGCGGTCTTATAAACCCCCAAGTATCCATCAGAATCACTAGCACCTCATTTTCCGTACAATACAAAGACGCCTTGTACTTGTAGCTAGACAGTGAGCATATCACCACTGCTTTAAACAGAAATCACGAGGTATGTCCTTTCGCGATGCGACGTAAGATTCACTAATACGCAACAGCCCCGAATTCGATAGTATGGAATCCGCAAACTCGCCGCTTTCATCGCCTGGCATGATTGAAGTGGCATTGCATGCATCCATCCATCTCTTGTGTCAGGGGAAGAAATATGCTCATCCAAACATGTCTACCTTGTCCAGGTAGTACGTGGCAGCGTAGACGGACACATAAATCATCCCAAGCCTCGAAGTAGAGGCATTACGGCACAGCTCACGGAACTATAGGCCCAGTTAGTAGCATTTATTCTACACGAGAGATAGCTTAGACAACGGATATATAACTTCAAAAGTCCAGCCGTAGGGGTATACGATCCAATAAGCGGCTCCTCTACTTAAAATGCCAATATAGGTTCCTGCGAATATTCTCTGCGCGAGTTAGACTTGCTCTAGATATACACATACAACCCTCAATGCTTCACAATGCAACTGGCGGACAACGAGCGGGGGAACGAGGAAAAGATAGATAATTAATTACTCACTTAATTAACTTTCCATCCAATCACTCGAACGCTGAAATTTCTCCTAGGACCAAAGGGCTCATCCAGCAAGAGCGCAACAAGCCCACCAGGGCCCCAGAGGGAAAGAAAAAGACTTGTTCATCAGCAGTAACGGTGCGGGATGGTTGCTATTCAGACAATATCTTCCTTACCCTCCTATGCCGAAAAACTAAGACGATGCAAATTAAAGCACTTTCGTGGTTGGCAAGAGGAGGCGAGAGTTCAACTAGACCAGTGCTCGGGTGCAATGGCGGGCGCCTTACTTTACATTTTCATTGAACTATTTACTGCCCCTTAGTCCGACTACTGCATATTCTTTAGCTTTTAATCTAATGGATCTGCGAATACTCCAGCTTCTCGTAAACACTATGACGCCATGCCGTCACCACGACCCTGTTCTTTTGTTCCTGTTATGAACCACCTCAGGTGGTGGATCTTGTGTAAATTTCTTCTGCGAGACTGATAATCAAAAGTCAGGTGAATGAACAGCAATGGTTAGCACACTAATAATATTGGCTTCTAATCCGACTGCTTGCGTAAGAAACGTCATTAACAGCTCAAGCTGTTATACCTTTTTACGTACCCCCCATCATCCAGTGTTCTCCCCACACCAACTACTATCGTAATTCCTAACCTTTCCAACACCGCCTCGGAGCAAGATGTGCCTTGGCGCATCAAGTGTGGGACTGACGGTAGAAACGCTATGCCGATCTACTGAGTATACTATCGACGGGTAGGCCATTTTACCCTACCACCCTCCCGAAGGCGACAAGATTTGTTACGAAAAACAAAACGCCGATGAAGTTCAGAGTGCATCCTGGTTTACTATTGCGCCAAAGTGCGGTATGACCAGATACGGGCTCTCATATCACCAGAGCCTGTAGCAAAGAAACCACCAGTCGGGCTAGGGGCAACCGATATCACGCTGTTTTTATGTCCCTGGAGCATTAATTGAGTGTAGCCGGTGCGTGGGTCCCAGAACTGCACACCCCGATCTTTAGAACCAGACATCACCCAGCTGGCATCCGGAGTAAGTGCAACACTGAGAACAAAATCCTACCCATAGTCAGTATAGTGTGAAAGGTACATCCTATAAAACTTACTCGATGGCCTTCAAATGTCTTGATACATCTTCCTCCCTTCGGCCCAGTGTTACCAGGGAGACGGGAAGGAGAAGGCGAAAGTTCCCACATCTTGATAGTCTTGTCTAGACTGCCACTCACAAGCTCCTTGCCGCTGGGAGAAAAGGCGACGGAATAGACACTGTCTTTATGACCTTCGGGACCTTCCAGGCGCTCCAGTAGGTACCCTTGATGGATGTCCCAAACACGCACGCTCTTATCCAGAGAGCCAGCTGCCACATACTTGGTATCTGGCGAAATAGCGACAGTAGTGACACCATCCTCAATCGTGAGGGTCAATATGTTAGAGCTAGATTCGATGTCCCAGAGGCGAACAGTGCGATCCCCACTGCCAGATGCTATTGTCCTACCGTCTCGGGCAAAGTCAAGCGAGTAGATATCTTGCTCGTGCCCTGCGAAGGTATTCCGGATGGTTCGGTTGGCGATATCCCAAACCTAAACATGTCAGTTATCTATAACCAAGAGCTAAGCGTATTAGCATAAGAACGTACCCGAATGAGCTTGTCTTCTGCTCCAGTCGCAAGATATTTGCCGTCAGGACTAAAGCAAACACTTCTGATATACAAATCGCCAGTAACATCGACATTTTCGTCCTGTAGAACGCAGACCTTTTCGCCGCTGGAAACATCGTAAATTTGTGCCGAACGATTGCAACCAGTTGCTACGTATTTTCCATCGTGACTGAATCGGACACAGCAGACCACACTTTCATGAGATAAAGTGTGAACAAGGTCCACATCCAGGACACGTGGGACATGTTGGTTGAAGATAACGAACCAGTCATCGCGGGTCTTCTTCACATGAGCAGGGACGCGGTCGGGATCCAGCTCTCCGAGTGCATTGTTCACCATAGCGCTCGGAGGCGGATGGACAACTCTGTGATCAGGTGTGGGGTGGTTTGGAACCTGAGGCGATGCACCCGGGCCGGCATATGGAAGAGGCGTGTTGATCTGAGGGGTAGCGGGACCACCAGCAGGCGGTCGCCCGATCCCGCGCTTACCAGGTCCAGGAGATGCCGTAGTCTGGGGAGCCTGGCCAGGGAAGCCGTTAGGACCTGGGCCTTGTCCATAGCCTGGCTGGAATGGAGGTGCCTGTGACGGGGGAGGAGGGGGCGGCGGCGGGCCTTGCAGTCCCGGAGGGGGCTGGGGCATCTGGTGCTGGAGCTTGAGGCGGCTGGTGCTCTGGAGGTGGCGGCTGAGGGGGCAAACCAGCACCTTGGCCGCCCTGGCCGGTCATTATACCACCGAAGAGGTTATTCCCAACGCCAATCGACGGCGGTGGAGCGGAGGGACCACCATGCTGGGGCCCAGGCATGCCAGGCTGCGGAGGCGCGCCTCCTCGAGCGGCTTCGAGTTGGCGGCGAAGCAGACTGATTTCCTCCTCATACCTATATCGAGTTAGACCTATCTGATGAAAGATAGCAACCCAATGAAATATGATACTTACTTTTGCTTAATGCTCATGTGAGCTTGCTCTAGTTGGTATACCTTATCCCGAATGAGAGAAGCTTCCTGAACTTGTTGTTGGACTTCTGAATTTTAGCTGGTTGTCTTGAAATTCCGAAGGTATTGGGCAGAACTTCAAGAATATGCGAAATGACGCTCGAGACACTTGGAGAACCTACTTTGTTGTTCGTATCCCTCATTGATGCGAATCTGGTTTTCGAACTCGCTGCGGATTTGGTCCAACAATTCTTGAAGGCGAGCACCGCTCTGCGGCAGGCCGCGGGCGTGCGGGTATAGCGACATGGTGGATCAAGCTTTGCGTGTTGTAGCTTCAAGCGCGCGTGTCGGCCGTTGTTGTAACCCCGCCTATGTTGTGTATATCTCGAGGGCAACCAATGTACCAATTTATGTTTCTTATTTCTTTCTTCTGTTCATCCGCAGGTGCACGCGTGGTGGGTTCTAGGCAGGGCGTATCGCGCGACGCGACATGAGAAAATCGGGCGGATTGGAATCCAAGCGTAGCCTTGCAGCCTATCAACTAACGATCACGTCGTCCGAGGTTTGTCGCGGTAGAGACGAGGACGGACTTGTCCCAGTCGACTTAAGCGTGGAAGGCGGATGGCGAGACTATGCAATACTTCGAGATGGGCAGCGTCAATGGGTGGATGGATTAAATAGGATGGAAAGGGGAGGAAGCAGGTTTGCTGCTGGCGCTGAGGGAGCAAGGAACAGCGGCAGGGTGGATGCGAGGAAAGAGGATCCAGAGCCAGCGCGGCTTATATAAGTGTGTCCCCATCTCTATAAGATTTTGTTGGACTGCAGCTGCCCATGCCGCGAGTGGGTTCCATCTGTGCTGCATCGGATATGTAGGGTACCTAGGTACGCGTGTATGTACCCGTGCTCTAGGTAACTACCTCCTACCTACAGTAGGTACAATACCTATACTACATGTAGGTACCTATGAGGCAGGCGGATGTGTGGGTATGAGTGGATATATAGGTGGATGGGTACCTCAGTAATGGTACCTACACTACCTACCTCCTACCTACAGTAGCCTAAGATAGGGTACTTTACACAACGCTCTACCTACTGTATGTATTGTATGTAGGTAGCAGGTGCATGCTTATGCGGAGGCAAGGTCCTGAAGGTTGTGCTATACATGTATGTATGGATGTACTGTACTGTACTACCGCACATCTCTGCTTAGTGCCATCATGTACCTAGGAATACACTAGCGTGCGCCCATATACCGCTGCTGCAGGCTGCTAGTGGGCTTTTGCTGCCTTAGTACTGGGCGGCGGCTGCTTTTTTAGGTGTTGCCTTGTAGGCGGACCAGGTTCAAGGGAACCGAGAGGCCCACTTCAACAGGAGCCTGCTGGTCGAGCTCCTGCAGTCCTGCAGGTTGTGTGAAAAGCGATGGACGATGGATGGCTGGTTCGGCGAGTGCTGCTGCAGGGCGGGTTACAGGGGAGCCTTGCAACAACGACAAAACAAAACATCGGGTTCGTTTGCTATGCATGTACGTATACTACCCGACATCAATAATGGTAGCTATACCTACCTAGACAGGAGATACATTTGTGCTCCGGATTCCCATCCTGTGTTACTACGTACGACACGTAATAGGTGTACGACCCAGGCTAGATGTTAGGTATATACTACCTAGGTAGGTATGAGAGAGTACTTACAGTAGGTATGTTCTAGATAGTGATGGTCTTTAGTGCAGTATGAGATGAGTCCTACATATCTACTAAGTAGACAGCGAATCAAACGTTCTCTCCTCTTGCTGTTCCTCTATAAGGTCCTTTTCTATCCTGTTTTATTCTATACCCCAACTTTGTTATACAATGGCTTTCTTTTGGTTTGTCTAATTACTTATAGGTATGCTGTATAGACAAATCTAGACCCACCTTACCGGCTATACAAATCCTTGCCTATGGGAAATACCTATGCCTATTAATCGCCTTGGCAATATCCACTAGGTATACGTTATAGTTACCTATTCTAGGCTTTAGGTTTGGCTCACTAGCCTATGTATATATAATATTATGCAGTGTTTTTAGTTTTTAAAAAAATAGATACCTATATACCTACAAATCCCTTCCTTAAAAATAACCTATAATCTAGTACAATTGCTATACTAAGCTAAAGATTTATTTTAAGAACTAAGTTATATTAAAACTAAGTGCTAGGGTCTATAGTCTATAAGCTATATACTTATATATATAAATATAGTAGAGCAAATAATAATATAAAAATACCTGTCCTTAAGCAACCGTTCTTTAGTTAATAAGCTACTTTTTAGGTTGCTATATATATATATNATTATTTATTAATATGTATATTAAATAATTGAATTATTTTTTATATTAATTATGTATTAATTTTAAATATAGCTATAGGTTTTCTACGTTATAAAGTAATATTAATAGAAAACCTAAGCTTAAGTTACCTAACAGCGGAGATAAGGTAGTCGGCATTGCCTTCGATTCCAGCCGCCGAGGGCGAGACACAGACGAGCGCAACGGTAGTTGCCCCTAGTAATCTCACATAAGATAGGCCACCCAACACGTATACGGCGTACGGCCAGATAATGCGATCCAGATTAACGAGTCGACCTTCGGGTCTAGGTTGAATCCTCGCAAACCTGTCTCGACCCCGGTCCTGCCATCCTCGGCTCCCTCCCTGGCTCAACGGAGAGCATAGTCGCTGCCGGCTATTAGTGCTGTGAATTAGTCCGATGGCGCCGAGTACGTCGGGGGTATCTCGGATGCATCCAGGACACCTAGTCTATGTCACTAGTAAATTAGTCATCATCACGGGAATCCAGTCCAACTTGTTTGTTTACCTTCCACTGGTGCCAGCGCCGATGTAGAAGATCCGGCCGCCATTCCGTACGCGCTCGGATAGGGCGTCGATGACTTCTGCAATGACAGGGATACGTTGCTCAACTACTAATGGTACCTCATGGTCCTCACGGTTGAGGATGTAGCAAAGCTCGACAGTTGACACTCGATCAATGTTCGCTGTTCGGGCGTTGCGGTCGTCCGTCTGCAGGCCCGCAAGCTGGATGACGGGCGCTGACATGGCCTATGCCATTCGCTTAATTACTTTGGCTGTGTAACCTCGTTTAAACCCCACGGGCGAGGAAACTGTGCTATTTGGAGCGGTGAGAGGGTATCCTTCTGTGTTAATTAATAATCACAAGTTCAGTCCGCTTACGTCAAGCGGCGCGTGAAGAGAGGTAATCTGAATAAACGTCGGCCATACTACGCCACCTGACAGCAGGGCGTGCTTATTCTGTCATTCGGCCATTTGGCGAGCATCAATCACCTCTCTGGGCCTGGTGTATTCCCGGTTCTTCCCCGTAGGTCGGTCATCGCCCTCCCCGTGCGGCAGATGACTTCAATTGGTTGTGTGCACTCAAGCTATCTACGCGGGTACTGGTATTGTAAGAAAGAAGTCACAGTCATACATAGCAATACGAACCCTCACGGAGATTGCCATGCTAGTTTCTCCACCTATTCTACAACATTAATAGCTCACCTGATTCACTACCATTTCCATACGAAGTATCTCTATCAATGTAACGTATCCTGACGCCCGCTTTCAGTTGCCTCATTCAACTCTCGGATTCGTATAATTATGGACGAGGGTTGCCCACACTGTCGGATCAAAGTCGTTCCTACGATTCTACGAGCCAGAAGGCGGCCACCAGCCCGGTAATTACTATGTCTAGAGAAATGAAAGATACGCCTCAGAGCCACGATCGGGCTACTGTACAGGGCCTGGAGAATCAGACCGAGCAACATCATGAACATGCCTCTCCACCACATTCTTCCAAGCTGGTAAGCTTGTATGCTCATCCATGGACTCAGATTTTGCTCATCAGCCTTATCTGCTTCTGTCTTCCTGGAGTGAGAGATCCCCCTCCCTTCAAAATTGAGACTATCATTGATGTGTATAATTAGATATTTAATGCTCTCAGTGGTATCGGAGGATCTGGCCAAGTTGATCCCACTGTCGCTGCGAACGCTAATGTTGCATTGCTCTCTACCACTGCAGCTACGGCACTCTTCGTCGCCGGTCCAATATTCTCCTGGGTAGGGCCGCGTGTCTGCTTCCTCATCGGCGGTTGGACTTATGCCCTCTATACTGGTAGCCTGTTGCACTTTAACCATCATGCAAACGGCACATTTGTCATCGCCTCAGGCGCTATCTTGGGCATCGGTGCCTCTTTTCTCTGGATCGTTCACGGGGCCATCATGACCACGTACGTGGACGAGTCGCAGAAGGGCAGAGCTATCGCTGTCTTTTGGATTATCTTCAACCTCGGTGGTGGCATCGGCTCCTTGGTTTCCTTCGGATTGAACTATCACTCCACAAGTGGCACAGTCACCGACTCTACCTACATTGCCTTTTTAGTTATCATGGTGTTCGGATATTTCCTAGGTTTTTTTATCTGTTCGCCGTCACGTATTCGACTTGCCCAGTTACACAACGCCGTCGAAACCGAGAAGCGCAGCATTAAGGGGACAATCATGATGGCTATCAAGACCATAATTAAGTGGCGTGTGGCAGGCATGATTCCACTTTTTTACTCTGCCAATGTCTTCTACAGCTACCAGCAGAATGAGGTTAACGGTCGAACTTTCAACATCCGCACGCGTTCCTTGAATGGTGCACTGTACTGGATAGCGCAAATGCTTGGTGGTCTTATCATTGGTCTCATTCTCGACATGCCCTGGTTCAGTCGTAGTATGCGTGCCCGTATTGGATGGGTCGTACTCATTATTACCGGGTTGTCTATCTGGGGAGGTGGGTATGCGTTCCAGCTATGGGAGAACGAGCGTATAGCCGCTGGTCATATTCAGGACATCGATTATACGCAGGGAAGCATCTCAACTGGGCCTATAATCCTGTATATCTTCTACGGTGGCTATGACGCGCTCTGGCAAGGCTTTGTTTATTGGCTCATTGGCACAGAGTCTAATAGTTCCGCGCGAGCTGCCATCCTAGTTGGCGCATATAAGACATTCCAAGCTGCTGGCGGAGCGATGGCGTGGAGGATTAACGCATTGCATACGAGTCCGTTGACGCAGCTGGGCATGAACTGGGGTCTGTGTATTGGGTCCCTCCTCCTTGTTCTGCCAACGGTATGGACCGTCTCAGATCATACCACTGTCTCTGTTGAGGCAGGACACGAGGGAAAGAAATATGAATCAACTCACAAGACAGTCGAAGACATAGATTCATAGAATTATGATACTCCTCTAGCAATAGTTTTATTATGATAAGAATCAAGAAATATCGAGTACGAGTTACCCTTGGTCGCGAGGCTAATCACCATCACAAGCTCATTACTATTGAACGACAATATCAGTATTCTCTCTAATCACTTCCTATTCTATGCGATATAACAGTATTGCACCTCTTCGCCCCAGCTTACTTATTATCTCACAATTTTTTTCAACCTCTTATTGCTAGCATGCCACATTTTCTGAGTGTTTCTCATTCATCGAAAATACTGTTATTCTTTTAACCACGGTTGTGATATAATTATGCTCTAATCCGTAGATGAAGAGAGAGGTGCTGATCTTAGCTAAGGAGGTAATATACTTAGTTTACACGCATCTTGCTGTTAATTATTGCCCCTTAAATTATCTGGTGCTTCGCTGTTAAGGGCAACTCAACCAAAGCTAATTGGAAAAAAGATGAGCTAGTTGCGTAGTTAGAGTTAAACGCCCCCCTTTTGCTACCAAGGATAGCTCATAGAGGTCCCCTTGCCTTTTCCTTACCCCTGATTGGCGATTACATCCTAGAAGCTACCGACATCACTTTCAGACCAGAGCGCTTTCAATAGACCCCTACATGCAGATCGCGACACTAAAAAATGCGGTTATTATTAACGACTATCGGATTATGCGAGGACTTTTATTATCTTCCTTTACAACTTATCTACATACTTTGGCATAGAGTAGACATAAGCTATAATTAACAAGGTCGAAGCTTAGAAGTAACCAATTCGCTAACACATCGACTATAATACGTTTGCTCAACTAACACAAGAATAAAGTGTGCTATCCCCTTCAACCCCAGAAATCCTCAAGCCATTTATTTCCCCTTCTCATACTGTCGCTCCATTCACGAAGCTTAGTCTGATCCCATCCATTCTGGGCTAGAAGTACATCCTGAACAGCTTTACTAACCTCCCTGGCCATTGATGCTCGGCCACAAACATACAAACTCGCGTCCTGGTCAAGCAATTCACAAAACTCCTTTGCGTTATCTCTCACGGTATCTTGTACATATCGCTTCTCCTGCCCCATGACCCTGGAAAAAGCATTGACGACTTTGAATGTGCCACCGAGTTCTGCGCGAGCTTCTTCAAGCTCTTCATGGTACAGGTAATCTTCCCCCGGATTTCGGCAGCCGAAGAACAACACCATTGCGCCCACCGGCTTGCCAATGCTCTTTAGCCGAGCGCGCTCCTGGATGAAGCCCCTGAACACGGCTATGCCTGTGCCTGCTGCGACCATGATAATCGGCGTGCTGGGCAGTGTCGGAAGCTTAAACTTGGATTTTCTGACGGCAGCATGGACCTTATGGCCTTCGAGTGCTCCCGCGGGACTAGTCAGCTGATATGAGGTCGAAGCCCCTGTTTGTTGGAATGACCTTGCGAGAGCTAGGAGGTAGTTACTCGTGAGGCCCTTAATTTCTATTAAGGGCTCTTCGTTAAGTGGTCTTCTCTCGATGCCGACGGTGATTGCGAGGCGTCGGGCAGAGATGACGGATGATGAGGCAATGGAGTAGTACCGGGGCTCAGCGTACACCACAAGTCAAGTAATACTTGACTTGACTTGCAAGTAACTTGACCAAGCAAAGCAAAGCAACGATTTCAAATTACTTGCCCAAGCAAAGCAAATATTTTTTATTGCTTGCAATTACTTGCAAGTACTTGCAAATAATTTTGCTAATTTTTCTAGATTTTTTACAGGGTATATTTAATAAGAAACTCGTATTGCGAGGCTTCGTTACTAACCTTTACCTAGCGCTNACTGCCCTAAACCCTGCTGCCTGCCCCGCTAATTTTAATACCTACTAATCCA
>NQIM01000401.1:0-38582 GCA_003426235.1 Xylaria polymorpha | reverse complement strand
TTATAACCATTTGCAACTGCTACTTGCAACTTGCTATTTGCAACTGCTATTTCTATAGAAACAATAGCCTTATAATAATTAATTATAGTATTTACTTTTTATGCGTAGTGCTTTGTAGCGTAACTGTAATACTTTGTAATTGTAATTGTAAACCTGTAGTTCGAACCCACGTAATTGTAACCATGTAACCGTAGACTGTAACTATATAACCGTAGACTATAACTTTGTAACCGTAGAAAAAAAGGTATAATCGGGTAAATGAATATTTTTTTTGCGGTATATTAGATTTGTTTGTGACCGTTTTGTTACCGTAATCGTTTTTAAATTTGGAGATCGTTTTGAAGTGGAGATCGTTTTGACGGTATGATCGTTAAGAGAATATTATATAGCGGAGACCATTTCTAAAATCTGGAGACCATTTTTAAAACCTGTGACAGTTACCGTGATCGTCTTGGCTAACCCCCCCCTTGCGCTAATGTACCTAGGTAATTATGCCACGCCAGGTACAGCAACTGCGTGTCTGGTGTCTGGTAGGCAGGTATTGTACTCGACTGATTTTCCTTTAACCTTCCATCGAGAATTCGTTAACCGGTTTAGGTTTGGTGGCATGGGCCCAGAGAAGCCAAAGCAGCTACCTAGGTAGTACCAGTCACAGCATTCAGGGTATCTCCTTAACATCTCGCCTTTTTACTGACCTGAGTAACCTCGCCTGCCGTGCCTTCAATATTAAGTGGTTACCATACTTACCTTACCTAGGTGAGGTATGCTCCAGGTATCAAGTGATATTTCACCAGGCATTTTGGATGCCACAATTTGAATCTCTCACACTGGGCGTTTATTCTGTCAGTAATAGAGAACCTCCACCAATATGAAGGTTTTTCCTTGCAGCCAGACTTTGGTTTAACTTTGTAGCAACGTGATCGTATCGTCCTGGTTGCTTCCTACCTACTTCTAACTAAGGCCGGCTGACCTAGGATGGACCGCAGCTGCGTCGACCTACACTACAGTAGGTAGGTAGGTAGAATGGGAATGAGAATACCTACGTATTCCGCCCATTATACGTGTACCCAAACGGTCTTCGATGTTACCCAGTGCTAGGTGCCCCTTGCGGCTGACGACAGATCCTATGCGCCGTTTCAGCACCCACATTCCATCCTTTTCTTATCACCGAGCTCACCAGCAACAGTACTGGTACGCCACTGTGAACCTCGACATTGACCCCTGTTGCAAGATATGGGCGTCACCCCGAGCAAAACCGGTATCTTTCGGTCTATCTCATCGCGTATGGGGTTGTATGCTCATTCACGGACCCACGACCACGGACAGCTATGTGCCACACAGGTCGCAATATCATATGGGGAGGTAGGTACTGGAACCGAAGTACCTCCCGGCCACCAACGAATTGGATGCGGGCTAATAAGGTGTTTCGGAGGATTCCAGCCACTAGCGATGCAGCCCCGACTCAGTCCCTGGAGCCCTTTGATTACACTATATGGTGCATCGTAAGCAAACCTCCACGAAACCCAGCCAACAAGCTCGCTTCAAGGAACATAGCGAGATGACTGGCTGCTTCTTCCTGCATCTATCCAGGTTACCCCCTGCAGCTCTCCCGCCTTACCAGCTTGTGCCCACACAGCGCGTGCTCGGCGTTCTTGGAATGCTTCGAGAATCCTCATCGAAGCCCAATCGAAGCCTGTGTCGAACGTGCGCCGAAAAGTGGATATTCCACAAATCTTTACTCATCAATTGACAATGCCACGCGTTTGTCGCTTGTGTGACCTGCACACCACCGGGAGGCTGCTAAAACATCGCTTAATCCCATTCCTCTTCGCACGGCATTTATTCTATATGTCGACCAGATGGCTATAGTCGGCTACCTATTGGCCGGACTTGCCGTCCTTCTACACGAAGGCTAGAATCATGGCAATGCTGCCATCCGCAGGTATGTTGCATATACAGATCCGGATTCCATTGCTAGAATAAGTTGCATACCAACAGCCCATTCGCTCTATTACGTCTCGCTTGGCGTGAATTTATTAGTACCGTGCCCTCGGGGCCCCCTCCAGCCCGCCTATACGGCCCGCTCGATAGGCTCGAATTGCTTAGAATTGCTGGTGTTAACTTGTGCCTACCTCTGTTGGAGGAAAAGAAACGGAAACTCCGAACAGCTGAGTCTCCACATTGCCAGACCTTGTTATTTGCCTAAAGAGCTCACTTGCCAAGTTGTCATATCGAGTAGGTAACATGTCTACCCTATGACGATATATTCCCGTATCCGCACCGAAGACGCAATAATTCTAAAATTGACCAGATTGTGCGACATATTCTCGTGCCTGAGACGGAGTTAAGCGTTAGATTCGCATGACAGTTACTACTAGTAGAAATATAAGCCATATCAATAGTCTATAACGCGGACAATAACCTTCGTAGAACTGGCGGCCATCACCGTACATGCGATCTTGTTCGCTAATTTTTTATCTTTGAGACTAGCTAATAATAACCTACCTACCTAGGTACCTAAATATGATGCCTCGTCTTTTTACCTATGATTATCTTGTAAAGTACGACCCAGTGTTTACATGTTTTTATAGTACGTGAGTCGATAGTGGACATACAGTGCCGTCACTAACTGCCGAAACTGTATAGATGTGTTGTACACACCTCTTCAGGTAAGTATCAGTACCTATATTGTACAGTACAGTACACTCTCCAGTTAGACAGTGTGCTCGACTTTACTTCGTAAGTGACCTTCCTTATCAAGTAGGCCCTTCGTCACCTAACATGCCGGGCTATAAAGAATCCTACATATACTCAGTGTGTATATGTATCTCTTATTACAAGCTGCTAATGACGTTCAAAGACAGCTCTGCCCCTCCGTAGATCCATCCCCGACTAAACGATTTGGACATATGCCCCTCCACTATATTTCTCATGAAGCCCCCATTCCAATACCTCTCCGGCTCGATCCTATACTACCTACCTGGTGGGCTTGCATATCCTACGTGGTCCGATTAGATCTCTGCAGACTGCAGCGCCCCGGCATGGCGTATCTCTCCCACCTTCTTGATCCAGAAGAGGCTGCGAGCGGCTTGACGGAATGCTACCTAGAAATTAGCTCCTAAACCGCATTGAACGCTATCTTTCCCCTCTAAGTGTGCTTGCTATACCTAGGTATGTTTACCACCATCGACTCCCTGGTTTTTCCTTGTCTGGAATATCAAACTACGCCGATATAGGGGACGGGCTTGGCTGCGTCACTCACAGTCCCTCAATCCTATTACCCCGGACGAAACCACTGTATATTGCGTGCTACCTATAGCTCAAGACGAGATGAGAGACGAAACGGCCCCCTAATCGTGCTATAATCGTCTGTTTGTGGGGTAGCTTGACTTATCACCATGCGACTACCGGTACCTAGGCAGATAAGTCATCATCTGGTGTGCTCGTTATCAGTAACAGCGTACTTGACGTTTCTCTTCCACGAGAAGTCTTTGTTACTGTTGCCGATGCCATCATGACCGAGTAATATTGATCACCACGCTATCTTGTTGAGGCACTGTCCTATTGTATTCCTGTTTCTCGAGTTTGGGTGGGAAACTAGCTACTAATGGCAGAGAAATCTACCCAGGCTAATTTCCTTATATCGGTTGTTAGTTATACGCAAACAGACTTATTATATGTCTCGCACCGCTCACATTGTAGGGTCCGTCTCGATAGCCCTCTATCTCGGTACCAACAAACCAGGCAAGGAAGTCCAAATCGCTGCCGTCAAGACAGGTTGCAGACGGAGACACCCGCATTGGTTGCGATATACAGGTACCGCCGAAACTCGGATACATTGCGTCTACACTAAGTCAAACCCCATATTGGAGACCCGAGAATGCACCCAGTTGCAGAATTAAGGGTTACCGTAGCATCTACCGATTAGGATTACCGTCCCTTGGGTGGCTTGTCTTTAATAGTCCATGGTCCAGTCGACATATTGTATACGTGTGCTGCAGTATGGCTTACTACCCATCACTGCAGCACATTAACTTCTCCGAGAAGGATGCCATGCGACTGCGTCGCATTCCTACTTCCGCGGCTGTAAGCAACAACTTCATTGGGCGATGCAAGATTGATTGAGACCAGCAAAATCGACCCGACCGGTGTGCTGGACCCAGCGCCGTGGTTGCATGAATAGGACGGATATCCGCCTGCAAGTTACGACTTCGTCAGTGTTCCCGTACATGAAAGGTCCGCGCAGCACGTGCGCGGACAATATCATGATATGTACACATTTCTGCGAGACGTGCAGGAACACAGCATGCGCGGTGAAGAAGTGCAGCTCTCTTCGTCCCTAAATGACGACCGGTTGGAGATTCTCTCATCCGCGCAGAATTTCCTAATGTAGCTCTCCTACATGTACAAAGGTATCGAAGGCAGAGTCATCTCCTATACTTGCTGAGTCTTGGAGCACAGCACCGAGGCCCTGTTGTAGGTTCTCCTTAAACACACAAGCTGGTAGATCACCTGGAACTCCCAAGGCTGAGGGAGACATAACAGCGTGGATGGGCTTGCGTTGCACAGAGCTAAACAGGTAACAGCTGGAATTATATCGGCCACGGGATGTGAACAGCTCAGAGAATGGTGCCGCACGGTACTGACACATTCTGTGACCGCACATCTACCTAGTCCAGCCCGAAAGATACCCCGTTCGTCGGTTATCTTAAATCATGCGATGGGCCCGGGCCGGCTTCAGATGTGTGCACGAAACAGCAATGTCTTGGCGCGTACCAGCAACCTTTCTTTCTTTTCAACATGAACAAACGCACTTGCAAGAGAAACATGCAGGGGTACGGCGTAGTATAGAAACGGAGGTAAGCCTGCCATTCTTTGGTAATTCCCGATTTGTCTCCAAGACCCAAGAGTTCGGACACAGGGCTTATGTGTATTGTACGCTGGGCTAATAATAACAGAATAGGTATGTAGACGTTTGTACGGATCGGATTACACTAACCTACTACTGCTTACATAGTTCATACAGTACCTTTACTAAAATTCTCCATTGTCTCCGACGCCGCCCAGACACCAGAAAGGCAATTGCACTCCGACCGACCCCCATAAGCGGTAGAGTAGTTCAGGAATTGTTCCGAATAAGGCAGCCCATTAATGTAGCTTGCTATTCCACACAATCCTTCGGGTCGGTCGGGGGTGTCGATCGTTTGGGGACCCCTCGCTCCCGATGGCGAGCAGAAAGGCATACCTTCAACCAGTCTAAGTGCTAGTCGGATGCGTTGCGTCAGTCGTCCTTGTAGTCGACGATATACTTCATTGGAATTACATCGCACGTGTCTTACTTAAAGAAGGCCCATATTCTTTAACAAGCAATACTCCTAATACATTATACCTATACCTATTATACGACATCCATCAACTACGGCCCCTATCACCCTACTACTCAACTAGCCAGTCAACCTCACTCCACTCCGTCATCGGATCATATGTCTATCAAAATTGATGAGACGCTTAGAACCTGGTGTTTCATGCCGGGTATCTCTCCAGCCTCGAGGGATGTCGTGCTTTCATGGGTCTCATGGGGTCTGTTTGATATTCCGGTTTATTCTCTTCACTCCGACAATCAGTCATAAGTAGATCATTGAATCTTATCAAACATATATGTCGCTATCAACCAGGCTCGGACGGCCAGCCCTCGTTGATAAGAATAGATGCCGGAGGCAGTATACAATAGAGCCTCTACCGAGAGCTTCTTATCGGCTAACCACAACCTAAAGATTAGCCAAGAAACTACAATAAGTTAGTTGTGTCAATACCACTCACTATCAAGGATACCAGTCGGCCAAGCACTAATCTATATGCAGCCTCGCCGAAACGCTATATCTAAGTATAGGCATACGATAAACTTCCTAATGGAGTCGACATGAGTTGCATCATAGCAATGGTCTTCAAGATCGTCAACTGACTAACGACAACGGATCTCTACAGAACTATCGCCCTAAGCACTAACTTCATTGTTTCGCGCTTAAGCTGACGTCGCAGTAGTAACGGCTGTAGTCTTGGTACGCCACTGTACTTGGGTCCCTGCTTCTAGAATCCTTCGAAAGGGTCATAGAAACTCGTCTTGCGCCACCATCGTCGGGTTACAGGTAGGATTGCCTTGTGAATTTTTACCCTAAACCAAAACAACAACCACAAAGTCAAAAGAACATGAGGGGCAAGGAATGCTGAGCCAGCGTACCCTGTTCTTCAGCTGAAGGCCGCCCCTCCTCTTCTGTCACCCTTCAACCCATGCACCTACATGTCTCATCCAATAGTGAACCCCAACCTCTACTTCTCAGCTGTCCAACAAGCTTGGTGGGTTATGGACAACTCTGTTTCTATCTGCAGTGTGGTGTAGAGGAAACGCGGTGAACTTTCTTTTTACGTACATCATTGCCGAAATGAACCATCCATCACGTCCTCAGCCAGCCACAACCCAGGTAAGCGTTTCGGGCTATGGCGGGACGCGACGCGCCCAAACGAGCTCAGCACGACATCCGAGTCTCACGTGGCGACGAAAGCTGCCGTATCTACTAAGCCACGCTTTGATAATGTCAGAGCATGACCGCTCTTGCGACCTTGTGTGGCGATATGTCGAACGCCGACAGGTACTCTAGTAATATGAAAATCTTCAGCTTAGGTTACTGCTTAACGCCCATCACACGAGTTTTTGCCCTGGGCATGGAACTTTTCACTCGCCTGTCTCTTAGTATCCGCAGTACGTATCGTAGTTACAGTAAACCAGGACCTGTGGGGATCGCAAAGGTGAACCCGAGACTCTGGTAATCCCCAGCTACGGGCCCGTAAGAATTTAATAGCGTGAATGAGTACAGTAGCGGTGCCGAGAAGTTCTGCCTACGGCACGCACGGTTTGCGTAAGTATTCCTCTTACTAAGTAGATTATTATCTAACCAAACCTGTTAGCCCACAACCGTTGTGTTCGGCATCGAGCAGCGAAGAAACAGAATCACGCCACAAACTTATGGGTATCGTTCCCCTCCCCCAGGGATGAGGCAAGTTAGATACGAGTCAGACGCAACGAAGATCTTGCCAAACAGATCACTGAAACATCGTCACGGTCATCGCCACGTATCGTCAAGTATGCCAGTAAGTAGACGAGATAAGGATGGGATTTATAAGCTTTGTTGAATTGCCTTGTCAGAAGTCACCGATCACAGTCATCCGCCTGAGGCAGCTCATGACTAAAAGGCTGGACAAAAGGATCTATCTTAGCGGTGTACGTTTTTTTCCGACTCAGGCGAGCAACTAACCTACTTTCTTACTTCGTCGGGATACGAAAACTGTGAAGAGCGCGGGTCATTCGGCACGATGTGATTTTCACGTACCTTACTCTGCTGCACCAACTCGCCACTACCTTCGCTTGTGGCTCTAGCATACGGCATTACGTTAAGTTACCTTACCATCACCAATTACCGACTGCTATTCATCGTATGAGGGATAGATACCCTCTATCTTTCTCGCTCTCGTTAAGTCCAGGTATATGCCTAATCCAGCTAATACCGCTCACTACGTAATGGAAGAGAAGCGAGTCTCTAAGACGCGAACACTATAATAGACGGGTAGCGAGGGGATGGCATAGAACAAGTAAGCTTGTCAGTAGAGAAGAGGCTAAATAAGCATCGCTACAGAGGCGAAGGAATCGTGTCTCGAACATAGGGTTGGGTATACGGTATATTTCGGACTTAAAGACCGAGAAATATGAACCCGAAGAGGTTGGAACTAATGACGATTGACGCTTGAACCAAATCCACTACTAGTTGGAACTTGACAAGACACTTATATACCATTATACCACTAGCAAGCGGGTGTCAGGTGCTTCACATTTAGCCCTAATGGGATGTTCTTCTCTAACCCGGACCATCTACACTTGTGTCATAAACCCAAGCAAGTGGTAGGCAATAGACTCTTGTTGTTGTACGGGGGTCTCAAGGCTATGTGTGAGGCTAACCTAGATACATATACAGAAGTCTCTTTGTTTGTCTCCTGCCTTGCCCTGTGCCTTACCCTGTGCCTTACCCTGTGCCTTACCTTGTGACAACTTGGAAGGCAGATAACCAACGGAGGTTTCCAGTGACGATAAAGCTGTTCTCTACGCATAGGGTACGCGGGAAGGCTTGAGCTGGATGTCTTAAGAGGAATATCCAGTATCATGTTCGACAATAAAGAATTTGTGTCTTTGTTCCCTTTTTTTTTTTTTTGGCGGAAGAGACGAGGTAATTATTCTGAACAAACCGCCGACTAGACGCTCGATCATAAGACAACGTTTGTCACTTTGCAGGGTCTGGAGAATGTAGACAAGAGCCAATGAAAGACCGAGTTGATTCAGTGCTAATAATAAAACAGCAACAACGATGTCACGCCATACTCTTCGAAATGTTCACTCTAGTTCTTTGGTGTTTTTAACCCATCTCGTAAACATAAGACAAAAATCTCGGAAACGTACAAGTAGCCATATCGTCTATGTTTGGCATGTATTAGATTGGTTTTTAAGGGAGGGTATCATATGTCATGCCAAAAGCTTTATATAAATTCCTTTTAACAGCTTCCTTGATCTAGCTTAGCACTTGAAGATATAACATCACTCGCAAGCAGAGCCTCGATAAAGCTTGGGCGTATGTAGGATAACCCATGCCTATTGACTTGCCTAAACCTACATCCACCAACGACTTCTTGACTAGGACATCTTTATCGTAGCATAGTCTAAGAAACTACCAGGTAGAGAAAATAACCTAGAAGAAGGTAAGACCAGAGCATATTCCAGTAAAACATGTATCTGGCATAAAAACACAATAGTATAAGATGCTCGCCAAAAAATGATGTTCATGTAATCTATCAGAACTTCATACAACACCTGAACGCCAAAACCCCGTTTGGCCAGTCACAAGCCAGTATGTGACAACCGGGGTATGCAATGCACCAGCCATCGTCAAGTTATCCTTTCTTTTTGAGTCAACCCAGTCCGAACCTAGACCCAGTTCAAATGAGACCTACTCATGGTCCTTTGCTAACGGGTTATGACGGGTCCTCGGTCTACTCTCTATCTACCGTGTCCCCTAGGTTGATTGTTTATGCTACTATATTGTCTCGGTTATATGTACAGTTATGCGTGTTGTGCTGTACTGCCTTAATCTTGTCATTGTCTGGGAATTACGGGGGTCTAACATTTTGATCAGTGGTAGTCTTGCGCTATGTGCTTTGAAAGCCGGAACCAAAAACTGTCCCTGCAATCAATGCGAAAGCGATTCGGGACATTTGTGGCCGAACATCGGCAGGAAGTGCGAATAGACAAACAGAATGTAGGTGTTTGGATAATATCGAAAGCATGGTGAATTCGTGCAGAAGGTCTTGACAAGTCCAAGTCATGCAACTAAGGGACCTTGATCTTGTCATTGTCGTCCAGGTGAATCTCTGTTGCTTCGTCGGATTGTGGCTCCTGTTCGCCGTCCGGCAAAACTTCATGCACTTCATGGGTGATGACATTCCTGCCAGAGGACAAAGGTTGCTCCACACGGTCGGTTGTTGGGTGATCTAGATATGATGGGGGATCCTCCCCCGTTTGTGATAGTTTGTACTCTGACATGCCTGGAAAGTTAGAGTCGACATCATCCCTGTGACTTAGCGCCTGTTCATCGCCTGATGAGTCGTGTTGGGCTTCGTCGGAAGCAGCGCCTGAGTCAAACGGACTGTCTCCGATGGCAGTGGGGATATTCTCAATATTTTCGAAATTCCATGTGGCGAGGCCTGCGAATGTTTGTGCGCTTGGCCTTGAGTCTTCTAGCTCAATGCCTTCGTCCTCATCAATGGCCTGTCCCGATTGGAAACGTGAACTGTCGAGTAGCGGAATATCGTCGTCACCTCTATCTTCTACCGCAAACGAAGCCGTACTAGAGATCCCACCACGACTTCCGGCTAGGTGAGAAACTCCTGCTCCTTGTAACGCGCTCGACGACCCATTCTGGGAGAAGCCTTCGCCGAGGCGCTGACCTTCCCCCAGCCCGGACATCTCATCATCCTCGTCGTCTACAAAGCGTTCAAGGATCCTGTGTAAGCTACGACCACCTAGAGGGACTTCGGATCGCCGACGATAAAATAGCATGTATGCTGAGGAATCGACAATGCGGTCAGTTGTGGTCTTGGATACCGATGAATCTGGGAACTATTAGTGTGAGAAGGGTGAAGAAGCGCTGATGAATTAGCTGACCGTTGTAAGAATACCACTGTTCATCAATGAAGTTCTTCGCATAAGCTGTGTAATGACCACCACCTAGTCCTCCATAATGACAGTCGACTCCGATCAGATCATACTTCTCTTGCTTTCCTTCTTCTTTTTGAATCACACGTGAGGTAATATCTAGATTCTCCGTGGGAAATTCCACAAGAGTTTCCAGTTTGTCTCTCCGGTATCCGCTAGAACTAAAACGTTTCAGATGAATGACGAGGATATCTGGCGTCTTCCAAAGGTCTAGCTTTTTGCTGGCGCGGCGATGTTCCTTGCAGCGAGGGCAATACCACATATCTTGTTCGGAAAGCACTTCGTCTCGCTCAAACTCGTCCAGGCATTCATCTAGAGTAAGACCATGCTTCCGGCGTTTAGCACGCGCTTCTTGCGCCTTCTCTAGATCTGGGTCGGGTAGGGTATCACACGTCTCCCAGGTTTCTAATGAACCACCGGCACCAAATATTTCTTCATAAGCAGTTTCTGACCAGTCAACAACGAGACCTTCCCTCAACCGAATGAGTGGGCCGCCATCAGGAACAGGATCGTCTAGATTGGCAGGGTCTTCAAAATTGATTGCATTCTGCTTCTCTTGTTGTTGACGCTGTTGCTGACGTAACCGCTTCTTGGCCCCTCTGCTGCCATACTGCCGCCCCGGTTTCGCCTTTTTACGGCCATTGGGAGGCTTAGTATTACCCTTTGGACGGTTGGCTTTAGGGCGATGAGGAAATGACTGCTGATTCATTAGTAAATGTTTGTTATGCATTCGCCCGAATGTGTGGCTCGTCTGGTCAGTGGATTGGGCCGGGGGTTTGAGATTACCTTGACGGGTGGCTCATTGTCCTCGTCATCACTTTCTTCATTCATACGCGTCAATGATATTTCGGTACTAAGCCGGGGCACTTCATCTGAACTGCTGTCGTCGTTGGAAGCTGTACCATTCGTTGCGTCATCAAATTGATCCTCCGAAGAGGGGGACTCTGCTGGAATCCGAGATGAGAGTTTAGGGTAATCTCTGTCGTCTGAAACACTGTTACTGCCCGTAGGAATGGGGCTGGAGGTTTCTGTGCAGATCCCCATCTCAAATAGGTTCTGAAATTGAGTCGGGAGGAAAGCTTTTGGGTTTATCCAGGCTGGCCTCCTGTTATTGATATGAGTTTGCGATGAATGACTATAACGAATAATTAGCGTCTGGTCATATACAAAAATTATCATCATACGTACCTTCTAACAACGGCCTCATTATCTGATGGGTCTATCATTCGCACATCAACAATATCGTCCTCGCTCCCGTCAGACTGAGCAATTACCTTCCCCCCGATGGACGAACCTGTATCCGACCCATTAAGTCCGATTATTTCAGGTTCGGTGGTTTCGGACGCATCAGACTCGTCTAGACGCGCAAAAGAGGAATGCTTTGTAAACGTTGCTACTTTTTCCAAAACCTTGCGGCGGATGATCTCTTCACTTCTTGCCTCTTGCGGAGTAACCATGATAAAATGAGGCACACACGCACCTTCCCACTTACGAGATTGATAGCCTTTTCCGCTTCCAGGTTTCCGATGCATGACTGGAACAAGGAGATGTGCTGCATCTGCATCATCCCATGAGATAGACACAGGCGGAGTGTCATCGATCATAGAACGGTACTTCTGCTGCTTCGCCGCTGTGCCAGGATAGTTTGTGGGCTTGGCCTCCAGTTCTACTACCCATACATTGTCACGGCTCGCGATCTCCTCGCTTGCAGTCATAGAGTCAAGATAGTGCTTGTAAAATTTCTTACTCCACTCCTCGCAGCCATGCAGTCGCTCGACTGGAACGCCCGTCCGCACAGAGATGAATTGTTTCAAAGCCTTGATGGTGTCATGCTTATCTAACTCAACTCTGATATCAATGGGTTTACTGTTGAGCGGCGAGAATTTGACTGTATGGCTCCATTTGTTTGCTGTTGGCAATTGTAAGGTCAGGTTGTTGAATGGATCAAAGGTAATGCTGACTTTGTCACACACAGGGCAGACTAAAGTCGACTTATAGAGACCAGTGAAAAGATCTGCAATGACCGAGTCATCACGCTTTCTTGTAATATCCCAAACCTCGTCGGCCATTTTTCGAATGGCGGCGGGGTTACCAATCATTTCGTCGGTGGAATCCGGCTTTTCAATATAAGGCTTTTGCTTAACGCGGCTAAGATCTTCTTGTAGACCATCCAGCAGAAAACCAAGAAATTCTTGAGAATCCTGTTGACCATAACCTGAGAATTGGGGAGCATGACGACCAATGGTATTCTTGAACTGCCGCGGCGCGATAGAGCTTGGCGGAGGGTCTTTGTGTATCTCCTTGAGTAGGTGGGCATAGGCGGCAGCAACATCCCCGTTGTGAGCAAGGACGTTAGCTTTGTTTAATTCCTTTTCCCACTCGCCGACCAGAAAGTATTTCGTCAACTCCTCGACACTCCTTAGACACTGGAGGGCGGCATTCATATAACACGTATTTCCCAGGTTGGTTAGACCAACACACCCTAGAGTCCGCCCAGACTTGGTCGCTCTACCACGCGTGACAGCGCCAGAAGGTATGGGATTTGTTCGGCCAACGCGGGATGCGTGGTTTTGAACCGTCAAAGTTGTAGAACTGGTCCGCGTTGGGAGCGTCGTGGTATCCGATGGGATATAATTTGAAGTCCATTGCGTGCCTTCCTCATGAGGATCAAGAACGATAGGTTGATCCTTGGCAATACCGAGCGAACGTAGAGTTTGGCTGGATTCGGCTTTTTTATTGGACTTGTTGTTGGGATCGTTGGTCAGGTCCCCAAAATCAATCATTAGTCTGTCTGCGTTTCTCTCTAGTTCCGTGAAGGATTCCACATCTACGAGTAGGCGATCCCACTGTGGGTTGGAATCTGCACCACTCCCGGGTTGGTCGGGAGGCGTGGGCGGAGTTGGCATAGTCGCGCCTGGTGGGTATGATTCTGTAGCATTCGGTATATGCCAACCCCGAACCCTCTGAGTTAGATCGATTTTGACCATTGCTTTCGCCTGCTTTAGAAAGGCCTGGAACTTCATATTGCTGCTACGGGCAAGCCTAGGAGGAGGAGGGTTGGTCGCCTTTAAAGATGCGTCAACAGGAACCTGACTGTGAGCAGACCAGAGGCGGTGCACGGTGAGCACAAGTGGGTGATATTCAATTTGAACGTTTGTTCCATCCCGCTGCAAACTATTATCGGTAGCAGCACGGCGAATAGGAATCTGTTCTTCCCTCAGGCCAGGCCATTGCATGAGAAGCTCCCAGGCTGCGGGAGGGAATGGAACGAAATGCTCTTCCCCATAACCATGCTTCAATCGGACAAATTTTTTCTTCATAACATCAATGACGCCATTACCCACGCAAGGATCATCGATGATCTCTTCTATTATGTCTGAATTGTCGACTGGTGGGATTGCGGTTAGATCGCCGGTCGCTTGCTTTTTTGTTGAGTCCAAGGGTACACATGTCAGCCATTGTCTCGACACGATGTAACACTCTTGCCCGTCCACACAAGGTGTTTGATTGAACTCCTCGACGAGCGCGCGAATCCTACTGATATGGGCTTCGATCGATGCGGGAGGTTGCAATACTGAGAAAGGTTAGTAGTCTAGGATCACGTAAGAATACAAAAACGAAAGATCTGTGGAAGTACCCGGAGTCACGTCGATGGCAGCCGCTTCGCCGATGTCTGCCGTAGCGGGCTGCGTATTCTGCAAACTGACTGAAGTCTCTGGGGGATCGGTCGCACTCGATACGTCTTGATGCAAAGAGGAGGGCAAATCCGTGCACGTTGCGTCAGAAGGGGGCACGTTGATCATGTCTACGTCCAAGTCGGCTTCCTGTGCTTCGTCCTCGGGTTCCATGCTCGAAGCACGGCGTTTGAGTGGAGAGGATGCACGCTCTGGGAATTCGGCAGCGCCGCCCATGATGGGCGCGGATGGTGGGTGGTTTTGGTAAAGGGCGAAGTTCCCCTGGGCTGGTTGGCAAAATCTGGGGCTGGCGTGTCAGCACCACGGTCGTGGATGGTGAGGTCGGCGTACGCGCCAGAAGGCGAACTGGCGACGGACGAGCCGTCTTCGGCGAGGGCTGGAGAGCCCGTGTGGTTTGTCTGCAACCGGGGAGGGAGGCTCGAGGCCGGAGGCAGCGAGGGGGCGCGGATGTAGGCCGGTGAGGCGGGCAGCACGTCAAAGCTCGACGAGGAGAAGGAGAAGCTGGGGTCACTGTCTTGCTCGCAGGACTGGACGGGGATGTCGGGGGAACCAACGGGTTCTATTTCTTCATCTCTGGCGGTAGGCGGTTGGGATTCAATCTTCCTTTTCTTTAGGGAAGACGTTTTGGCGGCGAGCTGCGGTGGCAGCTCTAGTTAACGGGTAACACGATGTCGGGTCGCCAGGGTCGCCAGGGTCGCCGGTTGCTGCAGGCGCAAAGAGTTGCCGTGATGGGTGCTTATGCGAGTTGGCGCTGATTGTGGGATTGTTGTATTGTGGTATCGGTGTCGGTGTCGGTGTCGGTGTTGGTGTTGGTATTGGTGGTGTTGGTGGGGGTGGAAGTAGAAATGGAAGTGGGAGTAGTGATGCTCTCTTGTCTTGCAGAAACAGAGACCGATGCGCGGCGAGGGGCAATTCCAGAGCGCTACACTATAGATAGGGAGACAGGTGACTCTGGTTAGAAGGGAATAGAAAGAGACGTCAAACTTATGTTGGTGCCTTAAAGAGTTCTATAGATGTTGTAAGCTGGCTGTACGTAGAAGGTATGTGGGTTGTTTTGGTTCCTAGGATGGGTAGAACTGAATTAGGTACCTTAGGTAGGTAGGTAGTAGGTAGTGCACAACTTCTTCTGCTCTGTAGCTGGCCCCAGATCTGCTCAGGCAATCACTAGCGTACGTAGGTACTTGGTAGTGTAAGTCACCGCCTGCACACTTACTGAGTACTGTACTGTAAGGTTACCTGGTAAAGACAGTCAAGGTTACATACTAACAGACATACAAAGGCGCCTACCTAGCATGTACCCAACTAATACTTGTACGGTATACACTACCTGCTGCAAGTTTGCCCTAGGGCAGAACTGCCATGGACCTAACTTCCACTATTTGAGATGAAGCTAAGGGCTGATCTCGTCAATACCATTTCAAGGTACTTATTTGGCTGCTTTACACACTGCCCAGTGTAATTGCTTCGTTTAAGAGGTACCTTACAGCATACTGCACAGAAATTGGCGAATAGCAGGGGGCCGTGTACAGTACCGCTCCTGGTACCCGGTATTGTTTCTAGTATACTTGCCTCACCTCACCGATGCCATTCTCTTTCCTTATTGGCTGAAAGTGCCCAGTGGGAGCTAAGCAGGGCTTGCAACCGAGAGATGTTAGGTACACTACACATACCATTGTTCCATATATTGTGCACTCCCCACCCAGGCTGTTACCCAGTGTCTCAGGGTGCATGACCCGGTGATTCAACAACCACCCAGTGACCATGATTTTGTGCTTGTCAATGTGTTTGTAGGCCTGGTCGTAGGGAGGACAGCAGACATATATGAGCCCTAACTATTTATGATGAACCAACTATACGTTTTCCTGATTTACAACACGAGCATAGGTTGTTTTTATTGCACCCTGCTCATCATCATTATGACTTGATCCATTATGAGGATTTTGATATGCGGGCACTCGATCCTCGATATAGGCTTACTGGAATTAGCAGAACATGGACATTAAACATTGAGGAGTGCCAATACTGGGGAAAAAAACCCCCCTAAAAAAAAGGCGGTGAGCCTAGGGTACATTATGGTTTGTATTGTGGCAACGACTGTATTTGCCTCGAGTCAAGTCCTAGATCACACCGGTCATGGTCTGTTTAATAATTATCAATACCTACTTACTAACCCAGTAGTGTAATTTTGAGTCTCTGTTAAGGCATTGATACTTTGTGCATTGTGGAAATTCTTCTTCATTCTTTACTTTTTATGTAGTCTTATTGTTTTATAGATTTAGGAGTCAGATAAGTCAAGTAAGAGAAACACTAGTGCATATGTTACGCCAGAACTTTTTAGATCGGAAAACCTTCTTTTCTTACTGAATCATGGCTCATTTATATTTGTTTGTATTCATTCTAGCTAGTAGTGTTCCTCTAGGTATTATGAAAGGGTATGTATGCATGCATTTATACTATGGGGCGTCAGGTAGTCAACACCCCCCCTCATTCTACACCGTGGACATGTCTTAAACCCATATCTTTCCAACTTCCCATGATCCCTCTCTAGTCTTATCTAGCATATTCCTAAGTCCATATAATGTCGAGGATCGGTTGGTAACTGCCCTTTATATGCATTTCACAATACCTAGACCCAGAAGCGCGAATTTTGTTGCCAAGACTCATGTGCCAGTCGAGTAGCGACTAGAGACATACGATTATCATGCACTATTGTGGCACGAACCCATTTTGTGTTCATACTTTCATCTTGAAAGTCTAACTATCATGACACTAAAGTTTCGAGTCTAACTCCTCGAACTCGCTCAGGTCATAAATTGGGTGGGCACCAGCTGTAGTTGCCAACCCAGCCTTGTAGTCTCGTACACTTGTTATCAGAAGAGGCTGCGTTCCATTTGAGATCAGCACCGTGTCCTCCTCTTTCTTTGTATCAGCCTTCTCGGATTTAGAGCTAACACCCTGGGCAATGAGTTGTACTATCAGCTTGGCCCGGGTTGGTGATGCCGGATCAATGAAGGTTTGGAAGAAGTCGATCATTTCAGTTTTGGTGAGTTTTTCCACGTGGGCGGCATCTTGTTGAGCTGGTGCTATTGTTAGTCTGTGGTCCCATTGCATAATTTGAGTAGTTGCAATGACTTACCAGCCTCGAAATCATAGTACTCGTTCGATATCTGAGCCCAATGTCGTCCCGTCTCTTGATCTAAATTCTTCAACTTTTCCAGGCGCTTGACAATAACACTCCTCTTGTGACTTTCGAAACTCGTGTCGGTCATTTCTCGTAAAGCTATAGCCTGGGCTTGGAGGAACGAGTCGATGCGAGATTCTAAATACTCTGAAGTTCTTTCGCTCTGGATGATGAACCGGAAACCGTATGTAGTCGCAGAGCCTCGAAGACCACTAAAGACAATGTACCCAAGTTGTTCCTTGGTTCTTAATTGATCAAAGGCGGGCTCATGAATTATTTGATCCAATAATTGCGTTTTAGCTCGTATCGAGCGATCACCCTTGTCCCCAAGGTGAAGATAATATTCGAGACAATGATTTACGTTTGCCGGATCCCGAAGAGTCTTCCTATACAGATAATTTGATCCCGGGGGGAACACAAGGGAGCGCATGATGGGCCATTCTTCCTTGGGCAAGACACGGGGTTTCAGGATCGATTCTATCATATCCGTCAATTTCAGCGAATCTTCCTTGTACATATTGCCATGGACGTAGGCTTCAATATGTAATTGCGACATGACCTGTGCGTGGAAGGATCGGACATCTTCCGCGGTGATTTCGGGTAACTCTGCTGAGAGTTGCTCTACAACATAGTCATGTTCAGAGGTAAGCCAGGAGACATAGTCTCCGATCTGCGTGAATGGTTGCTGCAGCTCGCAGTTTTTATATCCTCGCGTTAGTCGTTCTTTGATAATCTCAAACCGATCATCCTTGACAACGAGGTCGCGCATGGTAATCAGCACTTGCTCAAGAAGAACAGCCAATTTGTCGTTATAACCTGCGACCTCTACAAACAACCCACGAGAGTCAAGTGTGACGTTGTACTGCAACCCCGCTAGTTCTGCGTCGTATGAGTATTCTTCGAGTGCGTCTCGGACCAGGTCCGTAAAAGCTTTGTTTTAACGGAATTCTTAGCTGATGCATAAACAATGGGATTCTTCATGCTAACGATAAGGCTGGCCTTCGGAACCCAGAAAGTGTCATCTTTCTTCCACCAGGTTCTCGCAATTTGGTCATTTCGAATAACGCGAGGTGCTGTAGTTGGCTTTTCAATTTCTTTCTTCTCAACTTCAAGCTTGGTCGGAATGAACTGGTTCTTGTGCGGCAAGTGTAGAGCGGACAATTGCTCTCCAGGTGGTGTCTTCAGCGCTTTCGACAGCTCGGCCAGAAATTCCTCCGGTATCCTTTCTGACTTGTACTCTGTACCGTACCATTTCTCTTTCTTATCCCAATCTCCAGGGAAGTCCCGAGACACGATAGTCATTCTCATATTGTCAGGGCGTAGAAGGCTGATCCCTTTCTCGATCATCGAGGGGTCAAACTTTCTTAAACGGCTCTGCCCACTGAGAAGCCACTCTCTTGGCAAAGGCCTTTGCATCACAGAAGATATCTTGCTGGTGAAACGACTTGCGGGCGTCTTTTGCTTGAACTTAAACTCAACATCGGCCATCTCCTTTTGCTCGTTAAATATCCACTCCTGCGGAGGCGTCTGGCGAAGTAATGAGATGTACTGGAAAATTGCTTTCACTACATCCTTGTAGTTTTTAAGTCCCTGCGCATAGTATTAGCCTGTGGTGTTCAAACGAGGTTGAGTGTTAAAATAAGCTTACCTCCTTGGTCAGGCGAACTTGACAATCAAAGATCCCTGGTGTGCCTGGACATACGTTATATGCGCCAGCACTCAACGAATTTGCCCATCCTTTGGATTTGATATATGCCATGATGCTGCCGGGCCCTTCATGGCCGATTAAGTGGCTGATATATCGACTTGGTTGACTCTCGTAGAGTTTCTCTTCATCCAAGAAGGGGAAGAAGAGGTTTAGCTCTCTAGAGTCCATAACTGGTTTTGCAAAGCACTGCATTGCGAGGTTGTCTTTATTGAAGGGCACCTCGTCTTCCCAGCGGTTTTGAGGGAGATCTTTGTTCGGCACAGCTGAAAATAGGTCGGCGGCCCAAGTTTCTAGTACATCTAACGGTTCTCTCCCCAATATGCAAAGCTTCATAATATTGGCGGAGTAATGTTTCGCGTGAAAGTCGATGAATTTCTGTCGTACATCGATATTCTGAGCCTCGGGGATGGTCTTGAGCACCTCGAGATTGCCCGTTGAAAAATGACAATACGGATGGCTAGGGTTGGATTGCGACTTCTCAAGCTGATGTAATCGCCATTGATCACTCTGTAAGTTTTTCTTGTTTTCCGAGTCGACCGCACGTAGCTCCCGGTCCAGTGTCGAGGGAAGGAAGAGGGGTTCAATGAAGAATTGCGCGAACCGGTCCAGGCCGCCATGTAAGGGCGATATATTTGTTTCCGAAGGGTCTTTGCCATTACTCGGCCGGGCTGAGATATCGAAGTAATAATTGGTCGAGGTAGCACCAGTGTATGCGTTAGAACTGCCAGAATGCGAGGAAAGATATACATTATAGGCATTCTCTTCGGGGTATTTCTTGGTTCCCATGAACAAAAGCTACGTGACGACTGGTTAGCTCCGACGAAGTGCAAGAGTGAGGCAGGGTATTCCACGCACGTGTTCAACAGCATGTGCCATGCCTGGCATAGTATCCTCATCGCTAAAGTTTCCGACATTTACGTCCAAAGCGGCGCTGGCCTTGTCGGTCTCAGGATCGTGGACTAGGAGCGCCTCGAGGTCGTTGGGCAGCCGAATAACTCGGTACTGCCGATCATCTAACGAGGGTATCTCCAGTTGATCGGTCACCCGCTCGACGGGTTTTAGGTAGGTCTCCCGTTGCAGCGCAGGAGGCAATCCCGCCTCATCTTGGCGCGGGGTGTTGGGGCTCATGGTGAACAATCGGCTGTGGCCAGGACGCGGCACGGATCTGGCAACGCGGGGTCTGGTCAGAATCAACGACTGAAAAAGAGGATGTAACCGCAGGGCAAAACCCGCGGCACAAGATGACATAAAAACCACCACCCGCCCAGGTGGCAACGGAAGCGGCAGTGGCAGAGGCAGATCTGAAAGACAGAGGTACCACACATATACGTACAGCATACAGTACCTAAGTAAGGGTACTTAGAGCTAGGATGACAGGGCAGGCAGGGCGGACAGGGAGAGGCAGAGCGATCCGGGACCGGCAGGGACTGTCACGCCTGTCACGCTTGCAAGCTGCCAGGGCCTGTCAGTCAGGGTCGCACCTTGCACCTTGCACCTTGTGCCGGTGGTGTCCAAGTAGTGGAGAGTCCCGACTCAAGAAGACCTGTGGAGACGCTAATGGCCCGGGGGAGCAAGGAACCCAAGGAACCCAAGGATGGTTCCGGCAAGTTGGAATTGGCTCTCGAGTAAGATCAACCAACGCCTGTTCTGTTCGGGCGGGCTACACGCGCGCTTCGAATGACGCCAAGCGGCAGAGGCTGGAAGCCAGATAATAATGATAATAATATGGAGCGTCGAGTACCGCTGCCAGGTTGGTCTCACGGTCACACCGGCGCCTCGTTTCCCCTCCAACGATCCGGCTGGCTCAAGTTTAATGAACGGTATGGTATGTCCACCACTGCGAGAGGCGTTCCGTCCTGGGGATAGTGTGGTAATGGAACCGCAGAGGCGGGAGAGAAGAGGTAGGGTCGGGGATGCTAGTGAGCGCCGGCCACAAGTTGATACGCGGCAAGGGGCCTGATGTGGCTTGCGTGTGCGAACAACTTACCTAGATCAACCACCACTACTGTACCTGGTTTAGTACCGTAATCTCCAGTGATGGGGAGGGGCGTTCGGTATACAGTAGGCAGTCAACAAGGGACGTTGTGCTGAGACTGGAGGCTGCAGGTGGTTTGCTCTAAAAGGCGAAGGCGGAGGCGGAGGCGGAAGTTCGAATCGAAAAATCCTCTGCAGGTTGAAAATCAACCAATGGATGCTGTATGAAGGGATGTAAGAGATGGTACCATGGAGGTATGACGACTGTCGGCCTAGGCTCGGCTTGCGAAATATAGAATATAGGCAACCAAGCGCTAGACAGCAGGTACGTTTGCACTCTTTTGTATTTAGGACCGTCTTGATCAAGAGACGCTCGCCGATCTTCCAGACGTTTCTCAGCCCAGAGTCACAGGGTAGGTACTACTGCACGGCTGTAAGCAAGCAGGGCCTAACGCGGCAAGGCAAGTAAGAGCGCCTATATGAGGCCTTGCGTGACTCGCGTGAAACTCGAGAGACAATAAGCAACCCTGGCGGTGAGGCTGTGCGGTCAGAGAAGAGCGATGGGATCCCTGTGCCAACTGATCAACTCGGGTCCGCCTTGCGCTTTATTATGTGAGCTTGCGGCGCGACCGGCCCTTGCGTGTAGGGAGAGGACCGGCGATTTGCGACGGTAGACTGTGGAATATCTTGCGGCGGCAGATGAAGACCTCACTGGGATAGGTACCACACTACCTATATTATGTACCTATGTACGTATACTGGTATGAGTGGTCAGCGGCGCATCGATGACGAGTAACCCTGGACAAGGATCTCCCAACCGGACAATATAGATACCTATTCTGGAGATGGGTGGACAGCCGGGTGACAAACCCCCCAGGGTCTGATTTGCGATGTACTTGCGGCTGTTGGTATCAACGGAACGCGGTCTGCCAAAAAATCTTGGCAGGGATAAATCAGTATCGCGTCGAATAGGCAAACCTAGCGAACGAAGCCTTATATTGCCCAGGCCTCCAGAACCAGCCCGTTACCCAGATGAATGAGACACCAAGCAACGTAAATTGGTAAGCCAAATACAGCGCCAACACACGGTCTTGGTTAGATTCAATTGAAAACTTGATCTAGGTAGATGGAGAAAGCCACCTCATTCATGCCTGGTCGCAACCTGGAACCGAACGGTGAACGCAAAGTGGCAAGGGATGTGTCCCTAAGCCGAACCTGGAATTTCAGTTAAGTACCGTACCTTGGACGCCCATTTGTTCGGCATGCTTACCGGTCTCTGTCAGTTTCGCTCACAGGTTTAAGTCGCAACACCCTGAATCATTTCTCGGTCAACGCAAGTCATGAAGGGGAGGAGGGGTACCTAAGAGAACAGATGCATTTAAGCACTGTATGTATAACTCAGGATAGCAAGGAGATTTTCAAGGGGACGAAGAAAAAGGAAGGAGGCCATTTAAATAGATCTCTTCTTGCAATCGACAAAATGCCTACATGGGGAACAGCACTCAATGCTTACTCTGCAAATCTATGCAAATTACACTTATTTCCTATCTAAAACTAACGGAGATTTTGGAGATTTCAAGCCATGGAATGGTCGAGCAACACGTGGCCAACGTGACCTCGCGTAGGCTTCAAATCCTGCCAGGGCAATATAACCCGCCTCATGAGAGTATCCCTTGTTAGCATCACATGCATGCATGCATGAATGACATCCGAAACCTCTCAACATTGAACGTTCGGCTAGGGAGAGGCAAGCATATATCATGTGTAGTTGTACGTCTGCTGTATACTTCCTTGCCGGAACAACCAAAATCTGAGGACTGTTGGAGACGAAACTCACCTTAGTGGGACATACCTATGGCCTGAATTATCCAACACGCATTCGACTTTGAAGCTTACACAGTAGATCCAACAACTTCTCCTCGAAGCTTCGCCGCGATGCGCCGCCCAACACTAGGTCGGTAGATATCTAAAGTATATCTTGATCTCGTATCTGGGTACTAGATCTCTAGATGAAAGCAGGTATTATTGATTCTACGGTCCTAGCTGGTCCCGTCTTCTCTTTACGTCACTAACCGCCTATCAATGTCTCAGATATCGTCGTACCTTCTGGAACGGATACTCACAAGGGCAATCCACTTGACAATTCTTGACTGTTTGCGATATTGTTGGGGCTGTTGAGAATCCCGTGTCCTCGCGTATACTCTGGCGCCAACGGTTGAAGGTCACAGATAGCCAGTTAGACTCCTTTTGGGATTCGTGAGTTTCGCGAGTCGTGGGACCACCTACCTTGATTCTGGGGGGAGGCCAAGGAAAAACCAACAGGACATACTTGGTATGTTCCTGAGCTGGGGAGCTGAAAGCGGGCACAGGGATTTTAACCCAACAGCGAACCTCGCTTCCGCAACCGCAGATCACTTATCCACGGATCTGGTTTTAAAACCCCCTAGATAACAGCCGTCGTACTATCTGATTGGGACGGGCCCTATAGCCCTCCACATCGTCTCTGCAGCACGAGTACAAGTGCCGAGAAATGGGTATTTTGCTCATTGGCTAAGGGTTAGTGGAGTGCCTTGTCGACGTGTCGTGATACCTTATAATGGTCAGTCCTACTCCAACGCTTTCAGGAGGCGAGAAGTGCCAACAGTGATGTCCGATAGGCCCCAAATAGAGAAACCAAAACTTGTTGTGACAGGGTTGAAACGTACTCGTTGCCTGCCATAGCCCTACATGTGCCCGATATCGTAAAGGGGTTACCGAATCGGTAAGCTCAAAGCACCCCCCCATATAGATGACGAAAGTCGTCGATGCGCTCTAAGGCAAACGGTATCTACCAAACGACTCATTCAGTATGCAAATGACCCGCAGGTCTAGAGTAGCGGGTTATTTTGTCGTAAATTTCTGCGTTACTGCTCCGACCGGTGAAGAGAAGGTGGACATGAGCTTATCAAATGGTACGTTTCAGAGGTGATCTCCAGTCTCATACGAGTGGACACTGTCTATGGGTAACTGATAGCTTGCGTGAACGAAAGATCACCTGATACATCTCAGCAGTAGAGTGCTGTTACACGAGAAGAGTAAGCTAAGGTACTAGGTATCAATATATTCTGCTATAATGCATCCTGTCAGGCAAATTAAAGTGCTTCTGCATCTATCTTCATGATATACGGGTCCAGGTGGACTCTTGCTTCCAGCCGAGGGAGCCACAGTTATATTGCCTGAGCCGATAGTAGCAATCGCGCTATATAACGAGTTGCCCTAGTTAAATGATGCTAATGCAATATGTGCTGACGCAGTACAGTAGAAGAATGCTCTTCATCGCGTTTGCCGGTTTCCGGTTTTTTTACAGTCATTGGCTCTATGCCCAGGTTGGCCGCATTTGAAGCAAGTAAAACTCACAGACTGGCGCGGGGAGGGGCCACCTCCGGACGAGATAGATGTTATACCACTTTTAGGTTTATTCAACTTGACCTCCTTTCTCCGTCGCTTCTCCGCAAATTGCATAGCCTTGAGCTGCTGCTGTTTACTTTTTTTGCCCTTCAGTATCTTTCGAGTAGAGGATTGTGTTGTAGATGTGGATCGTGAATTGGAGCCAAACGACTGTCGTCCAGAGGCTTCTTCGGAGGACGAGATATCCGAGTCGGGATCAGTGTCGGAGTCGGAGTCGGAGCCAGATTCAGACTCAGAGCCAGAGCCAGAGTCACTACGATCTTTCCGAGTTTTCTTTGCTATCTGTATCGATGTCAGTATTGGAAGCAGCACATGACAAGAACACTGTCCGCGAATATCTACGATGACATGCAACGCACCTTTTTCTTGTCCATGTTATACCGTCGCAAAGCCGGAACACTGTCGTGTGAAGCACCAGCTGGGTCAGATTCATTTCCCGGATTATCAAAGGAGTCGATCTGCGCGAAGCCAACTTGTATAACATTCAGAGGGGCTTGCGCCGTATGACCTTTGGCCTGCGGGGGAACATGAAGTACCCAGTGCGCGTCACCCAATTCTTCGGCACGCTTGAGCAAGGCGCTCTCGACTTTCTTCTCTTCCTCTGCAATAGCGGCCTGGATAGCAGCGTAATTCACAAGTGTGTCTACATTCTCTTGTGGCGTAGCGATGTGCGAGACCTTGCGACGCTTGTTGGACTGGTCATTAGATGGGGGAGTGCTTGGGGTGGAAGAAGGTGTAGAAGCAGCGGCTCTCTGCATAAACTTCATAGTCAGTAGTCTAGAAGACATCGTCTTCGGAGTGCCTGTAGACGCCATCTTGCGTCACCTTCTGCTGTGAAACTCCCGAGGAACAGCGCGATGCTAATGGCCTGCGATAGTTTCCCACAACAGCTTGTTTTCTGTTTTTCTCGCCCGACGTGGAAGCTAATTAGTCGCGAAAATCGTAAGTTGAGCAATTGGCGCCTGTCTCTTTCCAACGAAACTCTATGTAACAAATTGCCAGACCTATACTTAGTTCTGAGGTACGTAGGTATTATCACTTTAGGGAGACTGGGCGACGGCTGTTGAACACCCGCGAGAGAGGGTTTTCAAGATTGTGGTACGGGAAGATAAGATGATGGGCGGGAGACAAGTAGACAGACTCGTTGCCGCAATAGCTTTCCAAGTTTTAACCTACATAGTACTAAGTCGGGTAGGTACCTACCTACAGTAAGGCGGCAGGTACAGTGCCTGAGCCAGTAAGGGGTGGCCTAGGTCGCCTTACCTAAGGCGGGCAGTGGCCCAAGCTCCGGGCGCATCTCTGGAAGCCAATTGCCTGCTCAACCTCCGACTTCACCATCCAGATCACCAAAGGGTCGATTCCCTCGATTAACAGCACACCTCGGCAACTATGATCTCCCGCGTTTCCATCCGAAGCGCGGCTAGGTTTCCGCAACAAACATGTGCCGCCCGACGCGCCTTTGTCGTGTCCGCCCGGCTCTGCGAGAAAAACCCCATTAGCGCCAAGGGCGAGACGACTCCCGAGACGAAAAGCGAGGAGGATAGCCTAGGGATCGCTGAGAATGCTGCTCGAGGCTTGAAGCAGGCGCCTAATCGAACAGAGATCTGGTCGAGGAGTCAGAGGCCCCGGGCGGCAGCCATGTCAGGTCCCCGATTCGAGCAAACCGATTTCGACCTCCAGGTGAGATAACGTGGCAACCGGCCAATTGATCGGCTGTTAACTGGCCAACAGCCCGCTTCGAAGGCAGCCATCGAGCTTATTCACAGACAACCTGTCCGGTGGACCCACGACCGCATGGTTGCCTGCGATGGTGGTGGCGGGCCTGCTGGGCACCCGAAGATCTTCATCAACACAGACAAGCCAGAGATAGCCACCTGCAACTACTGCGGACTTCCATTTGTGAGTGCATCTTGGTTAAGATTCTAGGAACTCCTGGAGCGCATGGCCAATGGAGGAGATGACTAGGGCTAATATAATATCTCTCAGGCCAACGAGCACAACCGAAAGCATCTTGAATCCCTCCCCGAGACGTCATACCCTCTTTCATAAGCCAATACCACTGTTATCGGGACTATTAGAGGGACTGTACGATGCAGTAATATGCCTAGGCCGCTCGGACTGGATATCTTGCCGAAAAGCAAGGCCAGTTGTGTACATATCATTCCGCTGCAAGACAAGATAGAGCCGAGGTTCAAGAAAACACTTTTTNTTTCTCTGTAAAAAACACCGGCTGAATCCCGAGTCCATCTACATTAGCAGACTTGTGATTGCAAGCGGCCTTTTGCGAGGATAGTCGACATGTAGGGAGGTATTACTTACCTACCCAGGTACTTAGCTTATCTCCGGTGGAGCTTAAATAAGTACTCTACCTATTGGAAGGCGAGCTTCCCGCAGCAGCACCACCACCACCACCCAATGCAAGGAACCCCACCAAAACCACCAACTATCTAACTATATCGCAAATGCCATCATCCACTTCGTCTTCCTCGCAGAATCTATTGTCCCTTGCGCTCTTCCTTCTTTTACTAATCGCCTTGTTTCCCGGGCTCTTTCACTACCTCTGGGTTCTACCATTCACATATCTGAATCCCTTCAGCCAAACAACACAAGCGCCTAAGCGTGACGTAATCCCATTACCCCCAGTACCAGCGACTATGTGGTTTCAGAAGCAGTTCGCGCTCCCGCCGAGATCACGCGGCTCCTACCTCGTCACCTCGGAGGTCCTGGAGGCTCTGCCTGAGATCAGACAGTACAAGGTCGGCCTGCTCAATCTCTTTGTCCAGCACACAAGCTGCGCACTTAGTCTCAATGAGAACTGGGATGAAGACGTGCGCGCCGACATGAGTGATGCGTTAGATAGGATAGCGCCCGAGGCTGGTCCAAAGGGACAGGAGCTTTATAGGCACAGTGCAGAGGGAAGCGATGATATGCCGGTATATTGATCCTGCTTTATTACGTGACATTGGATCCCGGTTGACCATCGGTAGGCCCATATCAAGAGCGCCTTGATCGGCGCCAGTGTTACTATTCCAATCAAGGACGGAAAGCTTGTAAGTTCTTGTGGGAAACCTTCCTGCGTTAGGTGAAGGTGGCTGACTCTTGAAGGCAACTGGAACGTGGCAGGGCATTTGGTACCTTGAATTCAGGGCTATGAAGCACACGAGACGAGTTATGGCAACTATTCAGGGAGAGAAAGCCTGAGCAGTGCTGTGATCAAGGAAACGACCTGAAGCGTCTACCTATACCTGCTTGTAAATGCATAATTCAAATTTTAATTCCCTAAAGTAGGTACCTAGTTCTTGGTTGGCTCGAAGTGGCCAACATCCTATACATGCGCCATCGTCTTGACCACGCCTAACGCCTTAATAATACAGCTAGAACTTTCCCGAATGTAATTAATGTAGAAGTGACAACATCCTAGCTCGTGCCATTCTCTGCCCTCACGTCCTTCATGTCCTCGTCTCCACCGGAAAGCACCTTTATCTTGGGTACATATCCCTCGGGACCAGTCCCTGGGGTTGCGGCAACGACCTCCCCACCCTCGTTCACAAATTCGAAGTTGTAGCGGCTGAGTAGATGCGGAATTGCTGAAAGCTGAGGTCCGTACCTAGCTGTATTATCGTAGAGCTCGAAAAGCGGAACAGCAAGTAGCTTCATGTTCTTGGGCACACTAAGAATCTCTGTAACGTCGGGGGTTAGCCAGGTACATGCCTGAGAGATGAATGAAATAATGGCCATTACGTACTACTTTCCGGGAGCTGGATGAAGTAGAGCTTCTTGCACTCCTTGGGGCGTGTAACATGGGCTGGAATAAAAGGGTACATAAAGGTCTCGAAGTTGGGCCGCCACCACTGGGCCAGGCAGTCGCCGACCTGCCAGTTGCCTGCCTCCTCGCCCTCGCCTAGTCTACCGACGGGGGCCAGCCGCTCATCCAAGCGCGTCTTGAAGCCTTCGATCTCGTCATCCTCGGGTCGTAGGTAGTCGCCGGGTAGTTTGAAGAAGGCGTTTGCGATCTGCAGCATCAAGATGTGCGGATGGTTGTGCTCGTGGCAGACGAGGATGCCCTCGCATGTCCGGCGCATGCCATGGGCCGAGTAGTGCTCCTCGAGGCGCTTCAGACGCGCGATGACGGAAGGATCCTCTTCCGGTTGTGTCTCCTTGACGCCGAATGTGTAGTTCGATAGAGGGTACAGGCGGATCGTGGTCGGTTGGTTGCCATTGAATGGGAGGGGTATCGTGGGAGGATTGGCGCTTTGCAGCGCGGTCGCTGTTACTGTAGACATGCTGGCGGAACCTTCTGCGTCAGACTACAGGCTCATGTTGTAATATGGCGGCCTGGATATGTGATGGTAATAGCAGTTTCAAAAAGTGAAGCTACAAAAGATGTCTCGCTAACTTGACCCTTTGCTGTACCTGTAGGTGTACCTGGACAGCGCGTAGCTCACTGTAGGTGGGTACCTAAGGCAGGTATTTACCTGAATCGGGTAGGCGGTGTTGTTGAAAGTGGAGAAGTGCCTATGTACAGTTATTACTTATAACAACAGTGTACTACTACAGGTCGGTTAGTACCTGTGATACCTGAGGCACCAAGTACATAAGTCTCAGCTTATAACTTACCAGGCAGTAGTCCTACGAACCTAGGTACATCTTTAAGTAATATCATTCTAATAAGATAAGCACCTTGGTACTGAGGAATGCTCGAAAGACTCCATACCATAGGTAAGTGGACAAAAAGCATCGCTAACCACCTTTTGCCTTGTAAGCAGATTGGTTCTCCAGAAACTTTCTAGAGTTCTATCTGTCATCTATATACCAAATCTAACCTGATCCTGGCTAAGGCTTGAGGTTTCTCGATCCACTACAATCTTTGGCCTTTCTCTTTCTTTCTATACATTTCTTTCTACTTCAAGGATTTTGACTGCCCATATATAGACCTCAATATTATCCTTCTCCTCACTTGAACAACTATTTATCCGAGTCCTGAGGTTGTGTGTATAATGTGTTATAGCAGATGTAACAAGGGCTTTAGATAAGGGCTTGGAATGATATTCAATTATGTGTAATAATCATCTATGCACCTAAGGGAGCGATGTAGATCTCTTGCCTCCCTTCTACTAGGTGGGCAAACCTTAGTCTTTATGCCTGAATAGCCTCGCCTAATGTTGCCGACCTTCACAACTGTCCTAGAAGATCGGGATCAATCAGATCAGGTCGGAAGAGCTGATCTGATTGATCTAGGCTAGTTGCCGCGAGCATATGATTAATTACATAATATCGGGTGTCCCAGACCCTCGGGATCGTTCGTGTGACAGCAGACTAGTGTAATATTCACTTTGGGTTATTATATAGTATCTAGGTTAGTATTCAAATTTAGTAGTTGCTCGTCCTGTATGATACTTGAATCATATAGGTAATAGATCTCTACGAAGCGCAACAAATATTTGCGGAATATCTTCCATATGTGTCAGACACCAGAAGAAAAGCATCCAAGCGCACTCTAATAACACATCAAATACATTATTTATCAAGGAAAATAGTTAGACCTACGGAGTTGCGAGCAGCTTCTATCATCTACACAGCATTTGACTACTATCATCTTACAAGAATCTGATCTTTACTTAGAGACATTGTACATTCTTTAACACGTCATTTGTCAATAGAACCATCATTCCGGAAACTGATCACGATCTGTCCAGCGTAGACCGGCTAATAGGTACATCTAACGTTACCCTTGGCATCACGCCAATCAATAGGTCTAATAAGCCTTCTAATAGTAACGCCTCGACTATCGAATTGTCTAGAGAGGAAGACCGAACATATGACTTAGTCAGTCTTATTAAGAAAGAGGATCGATATGACCCTCATCAGGTTAACCCCTGCTCCTGTTGCTCTGATATTCTTTCATGAATACAACTATCATCTCCTCACTCCTTTTCGCCAAGTGGGTTTAAAACAACGTAGATTTAAAACGTTTGAATATTATAACCATATTGCCTTGCCATCTCCCATAGTGTCAGCCCCTCGTTGTTAATAAAAGCTCCATCTGCAAGTCCTTTTCTCAGCAGGGCTTCGATAATGACCTTATTGCCGTTTGCAGCCGCCTCGTGCAATGCCATGTTTTTCTTCTTATTCGCCAGGTTTACTTCGGCGTGTTTCGAGGTCAGGTACAGGACAACATCTTCGTACTGCTAGATCATGGCCCGGTGCAGCGCCGTCGGTCGACGGCGTCGATCCTGCTTCTGCCTTCTAACAAAGCTAGAGCGTCGATTTTATCATTGGTTTGGAGCAGAATTTGAACTAGGCGCTCTTGCCCGTTCGATGCCGCCCACCAAAGCGACATCCAACCGTGAACATCTTCGATCTGGGCGTCTGCTCTCTTGGATTCCAGTATCATTCTCACAGATACCTCATCATCATTCATTGTCGCTTTATGTAGTGCCGTTCTCTTCAAGTTGTCTTTCGTGTCCAAGTCCGCACCCTTGTCAATTAATACCCTCAGAACTCTCCCATGACCACAAAAGGTGGCCCAAAACACGGCCGTCTCGCTATTACTGGTCTGTGTATTCAACACGAAGCCTCTTTTCTTCTCAACAATGTCCCTAGCAAGCCTGGGAAGGTCAAAATAAGCCGCCATGTGTAACCCCTCCACGCCCTTTTCTGTTCTAAAGCGAGGTTCGCTCATGGCTTGCAAGGCACTTGCGAGTTTAGCTTTGTCTTCGAGAAATTCGCAAGCCTTTCGGCGTACTACGCCTTGAGCTGACTAGGATACGTGGTGGCCCCCATAATCCGCTGCATAGCTGAGAAAGGGGTACTCCTTTCTCCTCTCTTACACCTCATTATCAAGCTAAGAAGTTAGGCGTGTTTTCATAAAGGAAAGGTAAGTGAGATAGATCTCGGCAATGTCAGAATGAAAATGGTTAAGCTCCAGGATATGGGTCTCTTCCAGATATCTGGTAGCCGTGTAATGAGCCAACCGTACAATCCTAATCCCGGGATCCTCAACAACAATTCCTGCGCAGACGGCCGTGACCTTCTCCTCGATGACTGAGATGCCGCCCTGGATGTCGCTGTCGCCAATTTCAATGCTAACAGCATGGGGAAGCTACTGGATTTTCAATGGTCTCTGAGCAAGAACCAACCATTTGAGACATCGAAGGGCTAACGCATTCTTTGATGGATCTAAGCGGGACATTCTCTCTAAAGTCCCTCCGTAGACCTTGTCTGGTGTTTCTGGGAGCGCTTTCACGCCATCTTGAAACTCAGATGGTGACAGCCTCAAAAGAAAATCTATGTGTAATTGCGCTAGAAGAAACCAGCTTTTTTTTTTATAGCTTACTCTTCGTATGTCCCGAGACAGGTAAAATAATCTGATAAAAAGAGGGCATGAAGTTGGTGATCAGCGCAGAATCTTACATTCTTTTGGAGCGTTCGACAATGTGACCAAAGATGCTTTGTTGGGATCTTTGCTTCGAGAACATCAGTTGAAGATCGTCGCAATCTGCAATGCGGTTGTGAAGGTAATTTTGAAGATCGTCCTCATTTGCAAGAACATCGATATGATTATGCCCTGAGCTTCGCGTTCTATATCCAAATCTGGTCTCATAGTGAAGAGTATGTGGGTATTTGATGGAAAGGAGCGAAGGGATTTGAAGAGTCCTGATCTAGTGCTGTTTTGAACGTCGTTCAAGCATTCACCTAGCGCATCAATGACGCGAGAAAGTGCCCTTATTAAGGATCATAGCTCAACTCCCCATCTAATGAAAATATTGAACGTAGCGTTGCATAGTACGAATAGTAATCCGAAATATCTATCGTCTTACAAACCTTGAGGTATTCATCTACATTTGGATACATCGCTGTCATTTCCCAGTTTTCGAGGCCTTCTGTGCCTCTTCAGTGGAGCTGCTATGCTGCTGTACTAGCTGTGCGAATAAAGATGAGTATATATTTTTCAATAAGTATCTCTCCTGGTCTTTGAAGTCAAAACACATAAAGGGACATATACTATCGCTAGGACGGGGCCTAGAACGGAGGTGCTCGACCACAATCGATCTGGATAACTGAGTATTTGGGCCTTTGAAATTTCGGAGGTTATGAGGTGAACATACGCAAGCACAGTCTTGCCAGCACCGGCTTTAGAAGGGATTAGCTAATACATAAACAAGGAGAGAGGAAAGTATTTCTCTTTGCTTACGGATGCCAGAGCAAAACAGCCTTCGTGGCTCCACATCTTGTAGTTTTGCCTGCCAATGCCAATCCCTCCAATACTTGAACTCAGGATAGTTTAATAACCAGTTCCATGTGCCTGGAGTTTTCTTTGCTACCTCATAGGTGTCGCGATGTTTTTCATTAAACCTGATTGGAGACGATTTTGATAACCACTTCGGGGTAGTCCAGCGAGATTCGGTCCCATCTGTAGTCGTAAGTACTAAAAGAATGTTATGGTTTTGCTTTTATTTATGAAGCTGCCAACTAATAATAAAATCAGTTTTTCCGCTGCGTAGATTTAGGGCCTAGGTTTAGCTCTCAGATTCGTGGCCAGTTAGTCTAGGGGTATATGGGGGATAGGAAGGTTCGATTAATACAATATATTTTACTTTTTACTATCGCGGTATTTTAAATTCTCAATCTGCCAGAAAATGAAACATCATAAAACACTATCTCTGCGTGTTTCAAAGTAACGTGACGGGGAGCGTGAGGTCGACCGAGGTACAATTCTGGAGATGGTATCCCGATACTTCGCTTTCAAAGCACTTCAAGTTTAACGTCGTGTTCGTTACACCCGTAAACGCGACTCTAAAGTATCGGTCTCAGCAACGTCTGCCACAAAGCTTTATCAGGTGCAAAAACACAAAGAAGGATAATCAACTCACAAACGTCCGGCGTCGTCGTGGCAGAACCACGTCTGCTTTACGCTCAGACTCCGTTCCGCGAGCCCGAACACAGCGTCCGTCGCAATGGTGAACTTGTGCTTCCCGTCTGTGTCTTTGCGGTCGGCACAGGCTTGCCATGTTGCCCCCGTGCTCGAGTGTGCGTCGCGTCCCGTTTTGCCTGTGGCGTCGTTGTCGCTTGTAGCAATGACGGTAGATCGAGATGGTACTTCAGCGAGTGGGGATAGATACACAGATGCGTTCATATCTTCTAATATTCCTAGGTTCCCGGAAAGTGTGGCGTCGAGGGCAAATGCACATATGGTGCTCACACCATTCGCCGCATTGGAGACGGCGAAGGAGACAGATTCGAGGTGCTGGATAGGGTTCTCGTCTTCGGACGGAAGCGCGGTCCAGTTCCCGTAGCTGATAAAGGTCAGATGAAAGGTGGTGTTTGAGGACTTTTGTGATTTTGCTTTAGTGTTAGCTATTTCTGTAGTTCAACGAGCTGTGTGTGTGATGAGGCAGGTTGGAGAGTGTCCATAGGATATATTCTCTAATTTGAATAAAGCACCCTGGTGCTTCCGACATTAATTTCGTGATACTGTGTTTTCTGGTTGTACTAACCGCTGCGCTGCAGTTTACGTTCCCCGATGTTGTCTGAGGCACAAGCACCGCCTTTGGTGGGATTAAGGGTTCAGGGTGGATGGCGTGAGAAGCGGAGGAAGAAGATGCAGGGAATAGGAAGGATAGGGTCACGATCGAGAGCCTCATCTTGATTTCTGATGCTTTACTTGACTTATGGGAGTGGTTTTTGTTGTGGCCGGCAGTCAAATCAGTAGACTTTGAGTCTCAGGGATGTAACCTACATCGCTCATGAATCAAGGAGCTCTTTCGTGTAGACCCCGAGAATGAAGACTTATGTAGACGTATGGTTACGTAATGCACGCCACCACCGTCTTATATTAGGTATGCTCCCCGGGATATGTTTGTGGTGATCGGCGTCATGGCATAGGCCAAAGCAATTTATCCAGGTCACAATGGTGGGCAATCCACGGTATTAACCATCGGCGGGTGGTGATGCAACATTCAATCAAAACGAGCCACGGGAGAAGTCCTGGTCTGATTTAAATTAAATGGATACCTCCCCTTTTATACCTATATAATCTGGTTGATGTTTTGGTTTCTATCCACAACTGGACTACACCAGACAACCGAATTAAGAAACAACACAGATCATTATAGCTATTAATGCTTAGACTAATATGAACATAAGAAGACGGCATAGGCGCTTTCATTAAATTCTGCAATAACTTTGTGAAATAATCCCCATATTATCAAGTTGGTCAAGTACCAATAACTCACCATCGAAGTTAATAAACCGACTCGAAATACAGATACTCAATTCCAGCTTTATAGCAATAGACCTAGATCTAGTCCAAAGGTTATTCCGGAATCTCTGACTTTCTGGGGAAGGTATCCTAACCGACCCTAGTAATAAATCAAGTCTATAGGGCCAGCGTACACCATAAATCAAGTAATACTTAACTTAACTTACAAATAACTTAACTAAACAAAGCAAAGCAACGATTTTAAATTACTTACCTAAGCAAAGCAAATATTTTTTATTACTTTATAATTATTTATAAATACTTATAAATAATTTTACTAAAATAGTTTTTATATTAGTTAATAAGGTTATTATTGTTATAATAGTTGCTTAATTTAGCCCTAATAGTAGTATTAAATATATAAGATTTTAATTATTAAAATTAAACAATTTAATTAATTAATAATTAATTAAGTTAATTATATATTAAATTATATTTTTACGTTTTATACGCGCTATATTAAATAGGTGTGGGTGGAGAATCTACTTAATGGGGCCTTTATTTCTACCCCTTAAATCTGACACAGTATTAACTGTAGGTACTAGTTAGCAGCTAATAATAGGTAAAATCCTATATATTTATAAACAAAGAAAAGCTGATCTAATTAAATAGTAGGGAACATATGGCCCATATTAAAAAGGCGATTTTAATGGTTGTTTTAGGTATTTTAGGTAGTATTGGTAGGTAGTACTAAAAACTTTGATAGTAGTGTATTGGTTATTTAGGTAAGTAAGGAGGTGTTAGCTTGACGCGACAATAGATCATAATACTTACAGCTAAATTAGGTAGCTGGGTTATGGGGTATAGTCGGTCCGAGCTTTTGGCAGGGTCCGGCAGTTGACCCCTGACTGGACGATACGAATTTGCACGGATAATGCGGTACCGAACGGGGGTGTTGGGCACAATTGTCCGTCCGGGGCTGGCTGAATCAACCGCTGATAGGCTAAATATCTCCGCAGGCATTATTACCGGCGCCGAGAAAACTCCGTCCATGCTGGAAATGGGACAACTCCATTTTATATATATGTCCATGTTCTGTAACACTTAGCACTAGAACGTTTTGTATCTTTAAGAACTAGCTGACCCTTCTCCGTATATCCGTGTGTGCTCGACACCTGTGATAATCATGCCCGCATTCTCGGTATGGTGTCGCGTCCCAATCTCTTAACTCCGGAGATCCGCGCGGCTGACAAAGCTCTCAATCACAGCGACTAGTCCGTTTCCTTGCCAGAAACGGCAAGGTATACTACGGAGATGCTGTTCTGCCGCAAGGCGTGACGGACATTTCCCAGACGAAGAAAGCGAAAATCATCGTGGGCGACGTCTTCGGAAAGCACGAGGTTACCGACCACGTGGCTGATGTACGGCTGCTATTAGCGCCGCTAGCTCTCGAGGATGTGAAGACTGTGCGATGTCTGGGTCTCAACTATGCCCTGCACGCGAAAGAGGTCACGAACCTATAATTTTATTTGTTGATTCAAGCGCTAGGCGCTCCTCATGAGTTTTGAATCGCTGACAAAGGGTTTAAACTAGGCCGGACTTCCAATTCCGAAGTACCCAGTACTGTTCGTAGGTACAAATCCGACGCCCACAACGCTACCAGGATGTCGGGATTAATAAGAGTCTAGTACAAGCCGGTGACCTCATTGGCGGGCCCGACGGATCCCATTCCCGTGCACAAGCTAGCCCAAGAATCACAGGGCCTCGACTATGAGTGTGAGCTCGTCGCCGTCATCGGAAAGACGTGTACCGACGTCTCCGAGGCCGACGCTTTGAACTACGTTCTCGGCTACGCCATTGGCAACGACGTCTCTCACCGCGACTGGCAGATCCAACGCGGGGGCAGCCAATGGTCCTTGGGCAAGGGCTTTGATGGCTGGGCGCCTTACGGACCCGGTATTGTGAGCAGCGAAGTCATCAAGGATCCCCAGACATTGAAGATCAGCACACGCTTGAATGGCAAAACAGTCCAGGTAGGCAAAAGCACGTGAGAATTAAGGGGTACCTGCACCGCTAATCATGGGTTATAGGAGAGCAACACGGCGGACATGATCTTTGACGTCAAGAAGACCATTTCGTTCCTTAGCAAGGGCCACACGCTGCTTCCCGGCGATGTAATCTTCACGGGCACGCCATCTGGAGTGGGAATGGGGAGAAAACCACAGCTCTGGATGAAGGACGGAGACATTGTTGAAGTCGAGCTGGAAGGTGTTGGTGTTTGTACCAACAAAGTCGAGTTTTCCAAAGATAGCGCCAAATTATAAGCAGCTTGTACTAGGATTGTAAACACACCCACTAAAGGCATCATGGGTCAGGGCCAACAACTGGCAATATTTGAGGTTCAATAAATCGACGGTCGTTGTAGGTCTATATAGAGCGACCCTTCAAAGAGAATGGCATCTCCTTCATTCCATTTCTTCTACAACATGAATACCACTCACTATATTAATATTGCTTGCAAAGGTTGAAGAGTTGGTGTGAAAGCCTCCAGGACTAGAGGTTTTGGGATCGAAAGGTGGAACCCCCACACTGTCACACGCATGCGTACCCGGGGGTTTGGGACACCCGATATCATGTAAATAATCATATGTGCGCCAAGCTGCTGATTAGATCAGATCAGATCTCCCGATCAGATCTGGTTCCACCCGACCTTCTAAGACAAAGCTGTGTAGTCGGCAACTTTAGGCGAAGCTATTCAGGTATAAAGACTGAAGTTCGTCCGCCCTGGAAGGAGGCTAGAGATCTACATAGCCTCTTGGCTGGACAGAAGATGATTATGCAATTTTAATATTATTCCAAGCCCTTGATCATAAGCCCTTGTCACACTGTCTATTTAGTCATATCATCGTCTTGTTTAGTGGAACAGCCGCGGCGTCGCAGAACCCGAGAGGCTCTCAACCCTCGCTGACCAAGTCGATCGATCTCCAATTCTATAATTATTTACCCCGCACGAATCGCCGAAATGAGTTCTGCCTCCCGAGAACGCCGTCGGATTTTGGAGATGATGCGAGGTTACGAAGTCGAGGAAGAGCGGCGGCGTCAACTAACACCAGCTGAGAGACTTGCAGAGGACCGCGCGAGTCACCTGCGTTACTTCAGACATTGTGACGCAAGATGTCTCTTCCAACCGACGCCGGGAAGAGGCGCGGCAGCACGATGTTCGTTTCCCGGCTGTCTCCACGAGAATACTGAAGGCCTGCATATCCGGCAGGATTTTCGCATCACTACAGCCAATACCAGCCCGAAAACTTACTACCACGTCGACTACTTTGAAGCGATGGTTGACGTGCAGGACCTGCTAGCTCGCGATAAGCTAGTTGCTGACAATTCCCCTTACAATTGGAACAACCGGTGGCCGTGGCAATGGGGCCTGATGTTTCGTAAATGGTTCGAGCACAAAGGATGTATCAGTCTCGACAGAATCGCTGCCTATATCGATGACTATGAGGCTTATAAAAACGACCTTGGAGAGTTTTCTGCGAAATACATTGATGCACAAGTAAAGAAGGAGCCGGGATGGGAAGAAATGAAAGGTCCCAGAAAACCAATTTTGGAGGACTACACAACATCCGAACAAGACTCGTGCAAACTATCGGCTGTCATGGATCATAAAGATTGCGACAAGATGTCGGGACAATTTGAGATTACAGGGCTCCAATTTACAGGTGTGGTTTACCCCGAGTTAGAATAAAGGTGGGAAGCTGGATCTAGGAGTAAAGTCAGCGTACACCACAAGCAAAGCAAAGCAAAAACGCGCTTTATTTAGCTTTATTTAACTTAAGCTAATAAATTAGCTTTTTTTTTATTTAAGGTAAATCTTTTATTTAATTTAACTTAATTAATTAATAAATAAATTAAATAAGTAGGTTTTAATTTTAATAGTTTTTTAGCTTTAAGTGTTTTTATATGCTTTTATATATATTTAACTGCCTTTGTATGCCTTTGTGTATATTTAACTGCTTTTATATATATTTAACTACTTTTGTATACCTTTTATGTGTATT